>JAPKLY010001033.1:23511-78457 GCA_026898435.1 Prunella vulgaris
TAGACTTCTCTTTACAACTATATGTTTCAAACACCAATTTCCTTGATGAAGTGTTAGTCAAAATAACAGTTTTAACCATTTGTTTTGCACACATCAAAATCTAAAACAAGGTACTAACAATTTCCCCCTATTTTGATGTTGGCAAAACAAACAAAATAACAACACAGACAATAAGAACTTGTGTCAAGAACTGGAACAAGAACAACAAGAAACAAAAAACAGAACAAGGCAATACAAAGAACAGAACACAGAGCACAAAGCTGCATAAAATAAACAAGGGTTCCAGATAAAGCTTACACTAGGATAATTAGACTAAAAACTAAACAGTTTTAGTGTCTAATCTAGAGTGTAATCTTCATCTCCTTTTGTGCTTGGGATCTGCATCTTCCTCAGAATCAGTATCTTCATCTTGTGACTTCAAAATTCCTTGTTGAACGAGCTTCAAGTTCTTGGCATCCTCTTCAGAGTACTTCATGATCATTTCCAATTCATATGCATCAAAGAGTTCTTCCTCCTTCTTAGATTTAAACTGTCTCTTTGGCATTGGATTGTTTCTGAAATTTCCACCAAGGAGTCTAGCATTGTCTCCTTGATACAAAGTTCCATTAGCTTTCATATCCTTGAACTTCTGAAACTTGTCCTTCTTCAGCTTAATCTTCTTGATCACAGTGTGCTTGGTGCAGATACTTAAATATTCTTCCCAAATCAGATCAAATTCAGTCTTCATCTGTTTCACTCTTTCTTCAGATTCCTCAGGGGGTACCATACTCAAAGGTTGAACATCAAGAGGTTTAGCAGTCACAACTGCTGTAGACAAATCTGATTCTTTCTTGTTCAGCTTTTCTTTCTCTTCTTTCTCCTTCTCCATTCTTTCTTTCTTCCTATCTCTTGATTCCTTCACAGTCAGTTCCCAGGAATGAGGTTTTTGAGTAGATTGAGTTTTAACCTCAGGAACTGTAGGTTTCTTGATTGTAAACTTGGGTAGGTTCAAAATTCTGCCTCCTGTAGAGCTTCCTTTCTCTGATTGACTTCTTTCTTCATTTTGTTCAGCTAATCTCATGGACAAGGGCTTAGATTTAGCAGCTTCCAGTTCTTTTGCCCATGATTTCCCAATGTCTTTCACATTTTCAAGAATATCTTCAGCAACTTTTTCCCTTTCTCCAATTTCTTTTTCAATCTTGCTTTCCCCCTTTTTGCCAACATCAATATGTGACAAAATGGTTTTAAGCTTGCTTGATAAGTCCAATTTCAGGGACTCATATCCTGCAGTCATATTAGCCATCTCTTTCTTCAGACTTTTCATTTCTACCTTCAAATCAAGAGAATCATCCTTGATAATCTTAATATCCGACTGTAGGTTGCTAATTTCATTTGACTTTTGACTGCTTTCTTTTCTGATTTCAGCGTTCTGATTCATCAGTCTATCCACAATATCTTTAAAATTCTTTTCCAACACCTTCCTTTCCTCCAGGCTTCTTTCTTCAAATTTCTTCACATAATCTTCCATTCCTTTCCTTATTTTCTGAGATATGATTGCATCAGGAACTTGCTTAACCTGTTTCAGAATTTCTGCCTCAGTGGATTTGAAAGATTCCTTCAGATTATTTAAATGTGTGACAACATCATCATGTGTCATTTGTGGATTAGCATCACTATCTTCTTCCTCTGATTCACCTTCTCTGATCACTAACTCTTTTCCTTTCTCAAACTTCTGGGCTTTGGAAGGCACCAACTCTACAGCTGTAGAGTCTTCAGTAGAGGTCTTCCTCTTGCTAGGAGTTAGAGGGGCTTCAGTTGAAATTCCAGTGATATAATCATCCATATTTACCTCATTCTCTCTTTCAAGAGCTGAAAAGCTCTGAAGTGGTGGAGTTCCATGCCTATAGATCTCCTCCAAAGTATACAAAGTAGGTGGAGGTTGATGGAATATGCTTGTGATTGGTTGAGACACATCTTTATCAATTTCATTGGATAGCTCATCAACCACTCTCTCATCAATTTGACCAATCTAAGGTGCTTGTACCTCTGTTTCAACATTCTTTTCTTGAACAACATCTTGAACTTTAGCTTGTACACCACCCATTGGTGCATCATCATTATCTGGCTTTTCTTCAGGCTGTTTGCATGGAGAATCATTTTTCCTTTTCTCATTTTCTTTCTCTATATCCTCTTCAGTAGGATTAGCCTCATCAATGTTTAGTGGATCTGCAGCACTAGCTCATGCAGACTCCATTAGAATTGCTTCTTTTGCCAATATTGTCAAGCCTTCAGTCTCAACTACTTGAGTGCTTCCTTCACCAATCTTCTGGGGTATCTCATCATCGCTTTCAGAGCTTACCACATCATAATCAACTTCATATTGAGCTTCAGGATCTTGCTCAGTCATAAGAGCAACATTCAAAGCTGCTGCTGTAGACTTTGTAATCTTCTTTCTTGAAGGTTCTTCAGTGATAATTTTCTTTCCTTTATCCTTTCTTTTCTTTCCAGCAATAAAATCATCAAGAAAGTTGGGCTTAAGCAATTCATCGACATCATTGCAATTAGTCCATTCAACTATCCATTCAAATAGCTTTCTTTCATCAGCTGCCAATTTCTCAAGTTCCTCTCTTACCAACCTCCATTCTTCAAATTTCTGTCTTTCTTCAAATTCCACTATCTCAATTGGAACAACAGGGAGTTGTTCAGTTTCAGGTTCTGGAACTTCAGTTTCTACAACTTGTTCTTCATCACTTTGTTCTTCAGACTGTGCAGTTGGCATGTCTACAGCTGTAGACTTTATAGCTTCAACTTCTTCAGCTCCAACTTCTTTGGCTTTCTTAGAATGAAATTTCTTCTGTCTTTTCTCTCTATCAATCTCATCTTCTGAGTTAGTGGGTTCATCCACTATAAGCTTTCTCCTTACACTCTTCTTCTTCTTCTTCTGTTCTTGTTTTTCTGGTTCTTTAGGCTCACTAATGATAGTAAGAACCAATTTCTCATTCTTCTTCTTTCTCCTCTTAGATTTAGGGGCCATTGGAGCATCCACTGCTCTTCTCTTGAAGTTAGCTCTTCCTATGATTCTTTGAGTGATAATGGGCTTACCTCCATGCCCATTAAACAAAGAAACTCCTACTTCCTTCAAAATGTAGTTCAGAAACAAACCAAAACCTTTGTTTCTTCCATCTTTCATCACATCCACACTTATATTCCTCAGAATCAGTTCTCCTATATCTATCTTAACCTCCTTCACAAATGCTATCATCAAATCCCACATGAGAATGGTGCCAACATCATGACCACCAGTTCTACATAATATGCATTTATCAATAACTTCATAGAGATAGATATACTCAACTGCTAGGTCTATTTTCTTGAAGGTTCTTTTCCAGTTCTTTGGAAATGGCTTCTTTGCAGTGAATCTCCTCCAGTATCTTTCATCTTCTTCTGCAAAGTTGAGGTTGTCATGTGCATCACCTCCAATATTCAAGTGTAGGGCTCTGCAAATATCACCAGCTGCGATTTTCACATTTTTCCATTGCATTTTAACTGACAAAGTCTTCCTTTCAACATCAGTAACTGCATTCTGGTAAAATTTGTGAACAATCTTATCGTCGTAAGCTCCAGGGATATGAGTTAAACAATAGAGAACACCTTGATTCACTATGTTCTTCACAACATTTTCCATAGCATCAGTAGGATGCTTCTTCAAGATTTCATCGAAGTCGAACAATGCACCGAATATTACTTTCATCACCATGTTTCTGGGTTTCATTTAGTAGGGAATAGGGATTGTTTAAGGTTTTAGGTGAGGGTTCGAACAAGTAAAAACAAGATATAAAAAGGATTGTTGGTCCCGAAATGAGTATAAATCAGTGTATGGGGGGGAATACACTGATATCAGATTTTTCTGAAAGACTCAGAAAAATGCTCTAACACTCTCAGTCAGGATTCCCTGAATTACTCAGTATGCTGAAGGTCCACAGGGGCAGCAGGGACAGTTCAGTAATAAGTCAGATAAGCTGAGTGTGAGTAAAGTGATCGAAAGCTCAGTAGAGATAACAAACCTATTGACTGCTCGGAAGCAAGTCAGTTGGACTACTATCTCAGTGAGCTAGAGTACGTGCGGAAAGTCCCTTAGTTTCTGAAAACATTTTCTCTGAGTTTGCTTAGTAAACTGGTGGTTAAGGCTGAGTGCACAGTATTAAGATTCAGGATGATTGATTCAGTCCTGAATGTAAGAACAATGCAAAATGTTCAGTTTAGTATGATGACAGTTATGATCCTGAACAAAACAGTAAATCAGCACAAAAGGGTCTTTTTAACGTGGTTCGGAGATAACCAACTCCTACGTCCACGACCTGATTTAACAGGAAGCTATCCTCAAAACCCTGAGGATAGGTACTTGGGTTTTACGTGCCAAAGGACACGAATAGCCAACTTCCTCTCTTAGGAACTGACCCCTGGGCGTTTTACAAGTCCCAGTCCTTCTAACCAACCAATCTCACACCCTGAGTGGTTTGGTATTCTTGGTTTCCAAGTAGGATAGCTCTAGCAGTACAAAATAATGCTAAATATTAGAGCTATCGATCTAAGCAAATACAGAGAGAATCCTACTACAACACTAGGGATATTTAATTGCAGAGTGTTACTTATAGTATGCTTTGAGTGCTTGGATTCTTGAGAGCTTTCGCTTGGAAATTTCCCATTAGCCTTGAATGGGTGCAAGGCTCTCCATATTTATAGGCAAGATTCAAAATAGATCCGTTGGAAGAGATCAAATCAAATCTTTCCTATTTTAGAGTGGTTGCAGGCTAGAAGTACTGTTTTACCTAATCGCCATGCTTAATCTGGCAAGTTTGTCCCACCGCCTGCAACTCTGAGACACATTAAATGTCGCATTAAATACCGCGCAGACTCCATACATACGTGTTAAAATATCATTGGCTTTCCGTTCTAACGGCTAGTTGACTTTCAGACATTTGTCCTTCCTCGTACATTTAATACTCTGAGTCACTTGCAAATAACTCAGCCTGAATGTTTGTCTTATTGGAGTCTTACTGACATTCTCTTTGTCTTTTTTCCCATAGCATAAATAACATTTTTGCTTTGGACTTACATGATTCAGGTAAACTGAACCAAGGCCTAAGTCAGGTCTTATGTGCATTCAGCACAGCCTGATAGGTTATTTAGCCCAGTATGTGTAACCTTTTTGCTTTGGACTTACATGATTCAGGTAAACTGAACCAAGGCCTAAGTCAGGTCTTATGTGCATTCAGCACAGCCTGATAGGTAACACTTTCTCTTCACTGACTAAGTTCTGTCCTGAGTATGCTTAGTGTACTCAGTAGAAACATCAGCCAATGGTACTTCAGGATTGTCTTCAGGACCGATCATTAGGCTTCGTTTTTTAGCTTCAATTCAGGCAATCTTTAGCAAGACTGACTCTGACTTCTTCAGGATGGATTGCGCTTCAGACTTCAGTAAATTGGGTCGACTCCAATATTCTTCAGTCTTCAGCATGTTCCCCCTGAACTGAATTTCTAACCTGACTATCCTGAACTAGACAAACCTGAACAACTGTACTTAGGCAAATTCATTAGGGGTTTTGGGATCTAATCAAAATGCTCAGATTGTCCCAACAATTTCCCCCTTTTTGATGATTCCAAAACCCTTAAGCAAATTCCTATTCATCTATACAGTCAACTGACTTAGTTAGTGAAATAGGTTCAGTACCTTTTGACAAACTAGGCACTTAATCTATAAGATGAAAACAAGGAATGGGTTAGTACAGTTCTTGATAAAGATACAGAAAAGTAAATTCAGGAGTCAACAAGAAGTTGTACTCAGGAAAACAAAATAACTTCATTGATTGATATGAGAGTTACAAGTATCCTGAAGCTATTACAATTTCCTGAATCAACTAGCTCCTGATCTAGTCTTCATCCTTATTCCAAGCAGCTTGAGGAATTTCATACATCTCCAAGACTCGGTTCAGGACCTGCTTCATCCTGTTCCGATCACCAACAGCCCTGGCAGCGCGTCCTACCCTGACAACTTCTTCAGAAATTGCTTTGCGGTCCAGTTGCTTGGAGTTCCTGAAGAGAGGAGGAGGATATTTGATGAATTCCGGAGGAGCGATCTCTACACCTTCAGTGTCAGCATGTCTGATGATTTCAGCCCAGAGATCCGGATGCTCCTATGCCATCCAGTGATGGAGTATGACTTCTTTGTCTTCAGATTGATCATCCCATAACCCCACCACATAGAATAGGTATGCCCACCTATTCCAGATCGGAATCCATACCTCCAACATCTCTATCGGAATGAAAGCCTCTACGAACTGAAGTAGAGGAGGACCTTGATCTAGATTGACCACCAACTTCCTCTGAGTCTTCGTTCAAGATCCAGAAGGCACAATTTTCTTCTTCTGAACCTGTGAAGTCAGGTACTCATTGGACTCTTTTAAACGTTGGATCTGACTGAGAAGCGAAATCTCCTTCATCTTCGCTATCTTCTCTGCCTCAGTCATCACCATCTTTTTCTGAGTGGTCAGCCCAGGATGCATCTGTTCCTCCATCTCCTTATACAACGGTTTCAGAGCAGGATCCTCAGAGGACCTCATCCTCTTCGGATCTGAACCTTCAGCAGCTTCAATGGCAGCTACGGACGTAGTCCTTTTTCTGTCCGCGGCTTTCAGTTCAGGGGGGAAGATTTTCTTCTTGGCTTTCCCAGCAGCTATTTGCTTCTTCCCTTCCCCCTTTTAGGCATCATCATCGTTGATTCGGCCAACAACCTCGTTTACTGACTCCGCCAATAAAGTGAACTGACTATCCATCTCAGTCTGCTTAGCCTGCAGTTGCCCTATCTGCCCCGCCATCCCTCTCAGACTAACACTGAGCTTGTCAATAGCTGAATTATGTTCAGCCTTCAGTCGACCTTCAAAGCTCGTCATTCGGTTGTCCAGGGCAGAAGCAATCTCCATTTTCTCCTGTGCGGACATTTCACTCAGCAGCTCCTCCTTCAGTTCAGCTTTCAGCTTAGCCACCTTCTCATCAACCAGTTGATCAATCCTTTCAGGCAGATGTTGATCAAGAAAAGTGGCAAGCTTGTTCTCTTGCTGTGTTTGTGCATCAGAGACCATTTGATTGCAGCTCTGAATGGCCCCTTTTGCTTGCTCAGTAATAACAGTGAGATCTACTGAGTGTTGTGTCCGAACATCACCGAGAAGGTTGATTGCAGAGTGCATATCAGTATCCATCTCGTTCAGGTCTCGATCCAGCCTATTCATCTTCTTATTCAGCACTTCAGAATTTGAACCAACTTGACTTGTTTTCTCTCGACGAGGATTACCCTTCTGTGAAGATTGGCAAGGGCTCGTGAGGAGTTCTGAACATATAGCGATTCCTGGGTGATCCATTTTCCTTTAACTCGGATCAGACCTGTTGGACCCTCTCCTGAAGCCTCCGTAGTCCCGGGTCCCAGGAGTGCTTCATCGGCCAGTGCACTGACCCCTTCAGTGCCACCTTGCTGAATGTCATCAGCAATCACAACTACTTCCTTCTCAGCTTCCTTCTCTTCCTCCATTCTTTCAGGCTCTGGCTCAGGATAGATGCGTCGGACAGTTTTGATAAAGTATGCCATCTTGATCAAATGATGCAAGGAATTTACCTCAAAATGATCAAAGAGAGCAGCTTCAGATTCAGCCATTTTGTCCCATCCTCTCGACTCCCCGAGCTGACTTAGTTTAGGCCAGGTGGCATTCCTGATCATGGCATAGGTGCGAAGTTGCACAACAGCCTCCTTTTGAGCATCTGAGAGGTTAGAAAACCTCTTTTCCACCATCTCCGCAGCTGTTCCCCTTGCCACAATCTCAAAGTCAGGCAATGTGTTCTCATCAGGCGTAGGGAATGGCCATGGGGAGCCTGAACCGCTTCAGCAGTCTCCTTCTCAACTCCTTCTTCCTGAGCAGGTTCCCCCTAATCCTCACTTTGATAAGCTGATGCAATGTTGAGGATCAGTGGATTTGGATCAGAGGGTGCAACATCAGGAACAACAGAGATAGGGGCAATTTCAAGAGCAGCCTGAGCAGATTGCCTCTCCGGAGTTGCGTGCTGAATCACTTCTTCAGCAGCCTTCTCTTCCACAAGCTTTTTCTCTCGCTCCCCTGACCCCGAATATAAAAATTTCAGTTTCTGTTGTTTGGGTCCTGAGGGCTTGGGTTTGTCCTCCGCTGGCTTCGCAATAAGGGCCCCAGAAGATTTTCTCGCCTGAGCCTTGACTCCTCCAGTCGTGCTCGCCTGAGCCTTCTTCTTCTGGGTCCTTGGTCTCTTCTTTGTGCCAGCATCACCGGAGTAAGCTCTGAAGAGATATATCTTCGCTGGAATCTCGAGTGATTGGGCCTGATCCACATCACCGAGATCCAGGGTCTCCAAGATCAGAGAAATCTTGGTGCCAAAGTGCATTTTGGCCTCAAATGTCGCCTGACCCTCCGGTGAGTATTTGATTTTGTTGGTCTCAGCTACCAGCAATTGGAGGAAGTAATCCTCCCAATTAAAGTTGTGCACTGAGGTGTCAGAGATTGCCATCATCGTATATAATTTTGGCAGGGAAATCAGCTCCAGCCCTCCAGCAATCCCCATCACTTCCTGACTAGTCAGGTCGAAGAAGTGATGACTTTCAGTCCTCAGAACGGACTTATTCAGGCCCGACTTCAGGACCACATCACCATCGCAGAGGGACTGGAGATAATCTTTCTCAGTCCCAAACCCATAGTCGATAGGGCTTCGTCCAGAGTGAGGAAGATTAAAAACCTCCTTGATCTTCTGCCTGAGGTTGAGAGTGACCCATCTCCTGGTCATCTCTTCTTCACCATCTTTCCCCTTCACACAAGAAGTCAGGGGAATGCACGTCTCCCACTCTTGGGAATCCTTGTGCTGCGCCATTTTGAGATAAATCGCAGAAGGCCTGCATTTTCAAAAGCTCCTTCACAGGCAAGATGTCAGGATGATTAGATGTGAAATCTCCAAATGGTTCCCAGTGGATTTCGTTTCGTAGATGGAAAAGGTTTCCAAAGAATGATTCCACAGAAGGAGAAGCCATAGATGAAGTTTTGAGGGAATGAAGAAAATCTGTTTGCAGAGAGAAATATAAAATAGGAAAGATTTGAGTGCGTAAAGGTTGCAATAACAAAAACTTCCCTTATTTATACTAAAATCCAGTTTTAATCGGATGGCTCAGAAAATTATGACTTATGAGATTCAATGGTTAAGATTAAAACGCAAGGTGCATGGAGACTCTTCGGTTTTCAAAAGTAATGAGTCAAAACTTTATCGAAAACTGTTCCCTCCCTCTGTGCATTAAATGCGTGTCAGAGCATATCCGTATTAAATTCAAATAATTTTGATTAAATAATAACTGAATATTAAATGAATGGCTGGGATTAAATGACAAAATAAATTGATTTGACAATACGGAAAACAATATCAAAGATGATGCAAGCAAGATAAGATGACTAGATAAAAATCAGGAAACGTACCAGTCAGTCAGATTTGTATTCTGACTGATACCACTTGTGACCTATCAGGGTGACAACCCCTGAATTCAGTGTCCTGAAACTTAGTCAGTCTATACTGATCATCCTTTCCATACTGAATGTTCCCCCTACAACCATTCACATTCTCTCTGAGATTCCTTCATCCTAAGTCCTAGTTAGTCATTCCCCCTGACCTTGTGCATTCTGATCAGAGATTCAGTTAGAATCTCCTAAGCCTGGGTCAAGGAGTCCTAACTCTACTGATAACTCAACAAATCTGGTTTCAGGCAAAGCCTTAGTCAGAATGTCAGCTCTCTGTTTATCAGTAGGGACTCTCTCCATCCTGATGCCCTTCTTCTCAACATGATCTCTGATAAAGTGATGCCTGATGTCTACATGCTTACACCTTGTGTGTAAGACTGGGTTTTGGGATATGGCAATGGCACTATTATTGTCATAATAAATTGGGACTTCAGTGGCCTCAATTTGGTAGTCTCTCAGTTGCTGTTTCAGCCAAAGAATATGAGAACAACAACTGTCTGCCGCCATATACTCAGCCTCAGCAGTAGACGTTGCAACACTGGTTTGCTTCTTAGAAAACCAAGAGATCAGTTTACTCCCTAGAAACTGACATGTGCCTGTAGTTGATTTCCTATCAAGTCTACAGCCTCCATAATCTGCATCTGAATAGCCAGTCAGTTCTAGGTTATCATCAGAGGGATACTAAAGTCCTAGATTGACTGTACCTCTCAGGTATTTCAGTATCTTTTTGGCACTCTCTAGATGACTCTTCTTTGGATCAGACTGATACCTTGCACACACTCCAACTGCATAAGTGATGTCAGGATGACTTGCAGTCAGGTACAATAAGGATCCTATTAGTGCCCTATATTCAGTCTGATTTACTGAGACTCCTTCTTTGTCAGGATCCAGCTTCTCATTTGTGTTAATGGGAATACGTGAGACTTTGCTGGACTGAACTCTGAATTTCTGAATCAAGTCCCTCGCATATTTAGACTGATTAATGAAGATTCCAGAGTCAGATTGCCTGACTTGGAAACCCAGAAAGAAGTTCATTTCTCCCATCATTGACATCTCAAATTTCATAGTCATTAGCTTGGAGAATTTCTCACAGAGCTTCAGATTAGGAGATCCAAATATTATGTCATCCACATAAATCTGAACCAGAAGAATGTCCTCCCCTTCGGATATCCTGAAGAGGGTCCTATCCACTATTCCTTTCACGAACCCGTGGTCTATCAGGAATTGGGATAGTGTATCATACCAAGCTCTCGGAGCTTGCTTCAGGCTATAAAGAGCTTTCTTCAGGTGATATACCTTGTCACCAACTTCGAACCCTGGAGGTTGCTCAACATAGACCTCCTCGTTCAGTACACCATTCAGAAAAGCACTCTTTACATCCATCTGATACACTTTGAACTTCTTGAATGTTGCATATGCCACCTGATTGCTTCCAACCTTGCGACCGGAGCAAATGTCTCATCATAGTCTATTCCTTCGGCCTGAGAGTAACCCTTTGCCACTAGTCTGACCTTATTCCTGACAACAACATTCTTTTCATCCCTCTTGTTCTTAAAAACCCACTTGGTGCCAATAACATGTTGAAGCCTAGGTCTCTCAACTAACTCCCAAACTTGATTTCGTTCAAACTGATTGAGCTCATCCTGCATGGCTAGGATCCAGTTGGGATCAGCAAGAGCTTCTTCTATGCTCTTAGGTTCCTGATCACTCAGGAAGCAACAAAACATAGCACTCTCGCCAAAGGATAACCTCGTCCTGACCCCCTCATTGATATCACCAATGATATTAGCTAATGAGTGATCATCTAGCCACCGCCTCCTGCTGACGGCTGCCCTGGGAGCTGCTGACGTCCTTTCGCCTGATCCTGAAATATTAGTCTCGACAATAACAGGCAATGAAGCGGAACGAGCAAGAACAGGGGATACTGAGTCATTCTCCGAGGGTTGAGCAATATCAGAGACATTGTTTCCCCCTACAGTGTTGGACTCAGTAACTGTCTCAGGTGCAGAAGCATCATCACCGACAGTACGTACCTCAGGTTGAGTCTGTCCCTCCGTCTGAGACTCAACATTCTCCGAGGCTGGGGCTTGCTGAGGGTTGTGCTGAGGTCCATCCTGATCTTCATCATCATAATCCCATCCTTTGGGAGCACTGACAAGTTTGATCTTGAATTTAGGATTTTTCAGACTCAGTCTTGTTACTCTCTTGGTAACCCCCTCAGTGTCAGGACTCGGAACCTGTTTTCTACGCACTAATGCAGTCTCATCATACACAACATGAGGTGTTTTCTCCACACAAAAGGTCCGACAGTTATACACCCTGAAGGCTTTACTGACTGAGGAGTATCCTAAGAAAACTCCTTCATCAGATTTGCTATCAAAGGCTTTCAGCTGGTCTTTCCCATTGTTTAGGGTAAAACACTTACACCCAAAAATATGGAAATAACAGATGCGAGGCTTCCTCTTGTTCCAGGTTTCATAAGGTGTCTGAGCATGTTGTTTGTTCAGCATAGAGCGGTTCTGAGTGTAGCAAGCAGTGTTGATTTCTTCAGCCAAGTACTTCTTGGGCAGTTCTGACTCAGCCAGCATGGTCCTGGCAGCTTCCTCCAGGGTCTGATTCCTTCTTTCAGCTACTCCATTCTGCTGAGGGGTCCTGGCTGCAGAAGTCTCATGAGCTATACCATGGTTAGTACAAAAGTCAGTTATAATAGAGTTTATAAACTCTGTTCCTCGATCTGATCGGATCTTGACTATGCTCTGACCATGTTCAGTACTCAATTGCTTGAGTAACTCCGGAAGCTTGACCTGAGTCTCCTTCTTGTTCAGCAGGAAAATAACCCATGTGTACCTGGAATAATCATAACAACAACAAGGGTATATTTCCTACCATTTATGCTGACAGGAGTAACTGGACCAAAGAGATCCATGTGTAGGAGATGAAGCACTCTGTCAGTTGAGAAGGCTTCTTTCTCTTTGAATGAGGCTTTGGTTTGCTTACCTTCCTGACATGCTCCGCACACGTGATCTTTGCTAAAAACTTCATTAGGTAGACCATCTACAAGAGAAAGTCTAGAAATTTTGTTAATAATCTTGAAGTTTAAGTGACTCAGGCATTTATGCCAAAGCCAACTGAGCTAAGAGGAGCTCTTAGCGACCAAACAAGTTTCAGGAGGACTGCTCTTGAAGTCAGCAAAATATACATTGCCCCTCCTGATACCTGTAATCAGAACCTGTAGTGTAGATTTGTCCTTCACAAGACACATGTTAGATGTAAATTCTACACTATATCCTCGGTCACAGAACTGACTGACTGAGAGTAAGTTATGTCTCAGTCCCTCAACATATGATACATTCAGTACACGGACAGAGCCAATAACAAGGGTTCCGAATCCCCTGGTGAAACCCTTAGAGTTATCACCAAAGGTTACCTGCCGGCCTTCTTGAACTACATAATCCTGAAGGAGATCACGAAATCCGGTCATGTGCCTGGAACACCCTGAGTCCAAGTACCAGTCCTTCATTAAATCCTCCTTCCTCTTCTTGTAGCCCGTAGCGACCTGAAAAGAATCAGGCCTCAGGTACCCATCTCGTATTGGGTCCTACAGAGTCAGCCATACCCTTCGGGATCCAGATTTGTTTAACAATTCTGATGGCCTCAGAAGTGTAAACCTGTCTCCCAGAAACATCAACATACACAGTTCTCTTCTTCCTTGGTGTCTGGGAAGTTGAGGGTGTATGGGTGTCAGCCTGAGTTTCAGGAGCCCTGGATTGATTCCTGGGGGCGGGCCTCCTGTTCCTCTTTGGCCTGGGTGCATTGGGCTGAGTTTGATCCCGAGAAGGAGCAGCTCGGGCCTGACCTCTTGGCACTTGAGGTCTGGCCTGAGAGTTGCTCCCTGAAGCGCCTCTCTTCTTCTTGCCCTTTGGGTCTTTTGAGACATCATAGCCTAACCCAGCTTTAGCACCATCGGTCAGCTGAGAGAAACTTGTTAACTCATCAACCACTTGGGTAGATGTGTATAACTTCTTCAGCTTAACCTCAAGATGCCCATTTGTTTCTTTCAGGGCCTCAATTTCAGTGGTGTACTGAAGCACCAACTCTTCATGAGCTTTTTCTTTTGAGATCAGCTCAAGATCCCAAGTAGTTTGCTCAGCACAAAGGCGAGCTTGCCACTCAGTTTCGAACATCACTCTTAGAGCGATTTGCTCAATCATTAGCTGTTCCTGAGCGAGGAACAGATCAGTATCACGAGTCTCAATAAGCGAGCTGATTACACCCTTCAGTCTTTCCACCTCTAGTGGAGCTTCATCATGCTTGTTCCGAGCATGAAGCAGCTCTTCCTGAAGATGTACTAATCTGAGGGCTTTCTCAGTATCTCTAACTCTGAGAGACTCAGTTAACCGATCGTTCTCTCCACTCAGCTGCGCGTTCACATCCACTGTATGAGTATGAGTCTCCTACAGCCTTGAGAAGTCAACCATCAATTGCTCAAGAGCGAGCTGAAGGTCGAGTTCTCCTGCTGAGTCTGAGCTAAGCTCAGGTGCGTGATCAGGAGAAGAGGCAGAAGAACATACCTCATCATCTGCTATCAGGCAGAGATCATCGTACTCTTCATCGGAGAAGAGTTCAGAGGATCGGCGTCCTGGGCCGTCTGAATCTGAGGAATCCTCAGCAAGCATATCTCTCCGGTCTGATACCCTGAGCTCTCTCTTTGTTCTGATCCTCTCGCTCACGAGCACTGAGCTCCGGACAATCATACTGATAATGTCCGGTCTTCTTGCAGTGGTAGCACTGATCTACATCAGAAGCAAACTTCTTGTCAGTGTACCTTTTATCTGATGACTCCCTCCTGCTCCCTGATGATCGTTCAGGTTTGGAGCTGGATCTTCTGGGCTCATCATCTCTCCTCTTCTCATCTCTTCGCCACTCAGGCTCATCGTGATCTCTTCTGGAATCTGAACCCCTCCTTTCTTCTCTTCTGGGGCTCGATCTCCTGGGACTGGAGTACCTGCGATCACGGCTGTCAGTATAAAATTTCTTATACCTTCCGAATTGAGAGTTCAGTTTCTCAAAATGCCGCGCCATTAGGCTGTATTCCAAAGCCAGCTCATCCTTGTTCATGTCCTTCAGAGACTTAGAACCAGATCCAGCCTCAGGCTCAGGAGTAGCTTTAAGAGCTACGCTCTTTTCCTTTTCAGGAGTCTTCTCCTCACTAAATTCCTCACTGACAACACCCTTCTTCTTCCTCTTATCGAGGTCGAATTCTAGAGCCTTTAACTCTGAGAATAGGTGAGAGTGAGTAATGTTGGTGAGATCCTGAGTGTTTTTCAACAAGATTACTCCTGTGTCCCATCTTTCAGGGAGACAGTTCAGGATTTTAGAAGACACCTCCCTCTTGGGATACTCCTTCCAAGGGTTGCTAGCTCGTTCATCATCTTAATGAACCGAGCTTCCATCTGATCGATGGACTCTCCCTCTCCTTGATCTTTTCTGATCCCTCACTCATCTCTCTCAAGGCATCCCAGATCTCCTTTGCCATCTTCAGGTGCATGAGCCTGACCGAATTCTCGTAAGAAATGGTGTGGAGTATAATATTCTTAGCAACATTATCCAGTCCGATTTGCTTAATCTGATCAGAATTAAGCGCTGACCTCTCCACTTATTCATCTCCGGTGGCTGGAACAGGAACATTGCCAGCAACGGGCCAGGTCATCTGAAGATTCCTCATGAATTTGATCGGACCTTGCTCAATCACCAAAGGCATCTGATCATGGATGGAATAGAGATGTGCGAGTACCCTGAATTTCCAATAGTCATAATTATCAATAGAGAATTCAGGAAGATTGACCTCGAGGCGTTTATAACCGGATGCCATGTTATGCAGTTTTCAGAAACGAGATCTGTTCAATAGACCACCAAAAGTTTCTCCTCAGAAACTGTTGGTAATCAAAGTCAGTGGTCTTTTGAACCACTGCTCTGATACCACTTGTTGGTCCTAAAACGAGTATAAATCAGTGTATGGGGGGAATACACTGATATCAAATTTTTCTGAAAGGCTCAGAAAAAGGCTCTAACACTCTCAGTCAGGATTCCCTGAATTACTCAGTATGCTGAAGGTCCACAGGGGCAGCAGGGACAGTTCAGTAATGAGTCAGATAAGCTGAGCGTGAGTAAAGTGCTCGGAAGCTCAGTAGAGATAACAAAACTACTGACTGCTCGGAAGCAAATCAGTTGGACTACTATCTCAGTGAGCTAGAGTACGTGCGGAAAGTGCGCCCTTAGTTTCTACTCGTTTTAGTTTCTGAAAACATTTTCTCTGAGTTTGCTTAGTAAACTGGTGGTTAAGGCTGAGTGCACAGTATTAAGATTCAGGATGATTGATTCAGTCCTGAATGTAAGAACAATGCAGAATGTTTAGTTTAGTATGATGATAGTTATGATCCTGAACAAACCAGTAAATCAGCAAAAAAGGGTCTTTTTAACGTGGTTCGGAGATAACCAACTCCTACGTCCACAACCTGATTTAACAGGAAGCTATTCTCAAAACCCTGAGGATAGGTACTTGGGTTTTACGTGCCAAGGGACACGAATAGCCAACTTCCTCTCTTAGGAACTGACCCCTGGGCGTTTTACAAGTCCCAGTCCTTCTAACCAACCAATCTCACATCCTTAGTGGTTTGGTATTCTTGGTTTCCAAGTAGGATAGCTCTAGTAGTACAAAACAATGCTAAATATTAGAGCTATCGATCTAAGCAAATACAGAGAGAATCCTACTACAACACTAGGGAAATTTAATTGCAGAGTGTTGCTTATAGTATGCTTTGAGTGCTTGGATTCTTGAGAGCTTGCGCTTGGAAATTTCCCGTTAGCCTTGAATGGGTGCAAGGCTCTCCATATTTATAGGCAAGATTCAAAATAGATCCGTTGGAGGAGATCAAATCAAATCTTTCCTATTTTAGAGTGGTTGCAGGCTCGAAGTACTGTTTGACCTAATCGCCATGCTTAATCTGGCAAGTTTGACCCTCCGCCTGCAACTCTAAGACGCATTAAATGCCGCATTAAATGCTGCGCAGACTCCATACATACGTGTCGGAAGATCATTGGCTTTCCTTTCTAACTGTTAGTTAACTTTCAGACATTTGTCCTTCCTCGTACATTCAATTCTCTGAGTCACTTGCAAATAACTCAGCCTGAATGTTTGTCTTATTGGAGTCTTACTGACATTCTCTTTGTCTCTTGTCCCATAGCATAAATAACCTTTTTGCTTTGGACTTACATGATTCAGGTAAACTGAACCAAGGCCTAAGTCTGGTCTTATGTGCATTCAGCACAGCCTGATAGGTTATTCAGCCCAGTATGTGTAACCTTTTTGCTTTGGACTTACATGATTCAGGTAAACTGAACCAAGGCTTAAGTCAGGTCTTATGTGCATTTAGCACAGCCTGATAGGTAACACTTTCTCTTCACTGACTAAGTTCTGTCCTGAGTATGCTTAGTGTACTCAGTAGAAACATCAGCCAATGGTACTTCAGGATTGTCTTCAGGACCGATCATCAGACTTCGTTCTTCAGCTTCAGTTCAGGCAATCTTTAGCAAGACTGACTCTGACTTCTTCAGGATGGATTGCGCTTCAGACTTCAGTAAATTGGGTCGACTCCAATATTCTTTAGTCTTCAGCATGTTCCCCCTGAACTGAATTCCTAACCTGACTCTCCTGAACTAGACAAACCTGAACAACTGTACTTAGACAAATTCATCAGGGGTTTTGGGATCTAATTAAAATGCTCAGATTGTCCCAACAAGGATGAAGGATCCTTTAAATACCTTTCCTTAAACAGTCATTTAAGAACAGGGGTATAACGGTCTTTGACCTAAAATTTATGAGTGTTTGAATTCTGAACCAAATTTATAATTAAATTTGTCCAATAATCTAACTCACAAAGACATTAATTCTATTTAAAATGTTACACGTGCTCAAACATTTTATTAGTAAAAAAGTTTGAATAAATCCAAGAATTCTTGTAACTTAGTACAAAAGTTTCTGAATTATATAGTGCTCCATTTATGTATCAGAATTGTACAAAGTACTGTAAGTTCACTAAGTTTGCAGTTGACAATCTTCGAATTTTGAAACTATACAGTTGGTAAGGAATCTGTAGATCTGGACTAAGTCTATAGCTGTAGAGTTCAACTCTACAGTTGAGTGACTTTGCAGCTGCAGTTTTCCTTTCTACTGCAATTTTCAATTTTCTAGGTTTGACTTTGTAATTTAGTGAGTTTTACAGAGTCTTATTACAATTCTAACATTCCCAAATTACCTCTCAAAATTGAAAATCTTGATTCACATAAAGGTTTAGAGAAAATATCAGCAAGATTCAAATCAGTATGAATCTTGGTCGATTTCACATCATTTCTTTCAACATGATCTCTTATTAAATGATGCCTTACATCTATGTGTTTTGATCTAGAGTGTAACACTGGATTCTGTGTAATTGCAATAGCACTTGTATTATCACAAAATGTAGTTGTTTCTCTTGATTCAATCCCATAGTCTTGTAATTGATATTGCATCCATAAGATTTGAGCACAAAAACTTCCAGCAGCAATGTATTCTGCTTCAGCTGTAGAATGGGCAATCGAATTTTGCTTTTTTACTATGCCATGCCACCAACATTTCACCTAGGAATTGGCAAATCCCATTGGTACTCTTCCTATCAATCTTGCATCCCGCAAAATCTGAGTCAGTGTACCCAATGAGTTCAATTCCTCCTTCTTTAGGATACCATAGTCCTAAATTTTGTGTGGATTTGACATATTTGATGATTTTCTTTACAGCATTTAAGTGTGCTTCCTTAGGATTCACTTGGAATCTAGCACATACCCCAACTGCAAACATGATATCAGGTCTGCTAGCTATAAGATATAGCAGTGATCCAATTAACCTCCTATATTTGGTTACATCAACAGTTTTGCCATTCTCATCTTTGTCAAGATTCACAGAAGGTGTCATAGGTATATTGGTAGGCCTAGAATTGTCCATTCCAAATCTTTTTATTAGCTCTTGAGTATACTTAGCTTGATTGATGAAAATTCCATCATTCATTTGCTTAACTTGTAATCCCAAAAAGAAATTTAGATTTCCCATCATGCTCATTTCAAATTTCTCACTCATGAGCTTAGAGAATTTTTATACACAATTCCTCATTGGTTGAGCCAAAGATTATGTCATCAACATAGATTTGGACAAGCAAAATATCATTCCCATGTTGTAATCTGAATAAGGCTTTGTCAACCATTCCCTTTTTGAATCCATTTTAGATCAAATGATCACAAAGGGTATCATACCATGCTCTTGGTGCTTGTTTAAGTCCATAAAGGGCTTTTCTAAGCTTATAAACCTTGTCTTCAGCTGTAGATTCCTCAAATCCTAGGGGTTGTTCAACATACACTTCTTCAGAAAGTAAACCATTAAGAAATGCACTCTTTACATCCATTTGATAGACTGTAAAGTTCATATGTGCAGCATAGGCTAGAAAAATTCTTATAGCTTCTAATCTTGCAACTGGGGCAAAGGATTCATCAAAATCTATGCCTTCAGATTGACAATAGCCTTGAGCAACTAGCCTTACTTTATTTCTGGTTACAATTCCATCTTCATCAAGTTTGTTCTTGAATACCCACCTAGTACCAATCACTTTGTGATTCCTAGGTCTTGGTACAAGTTCCCATACTTGATTTCTTTCAAAACCATTCAATTCTTCTTGCAATGCAACAATCCAATTGACATCTTGCAGTGCTTCATGAATATCAGTAGGTTCTGAAATTGAAAGAAATGTAGCAAACATTGCCTCATGGATTTGTTTTCTAGTTTTAACAGCATCTGATGGGTTTCCAATTACATGTTCAGGGGGGTGATCTTTCAACCAAATCAAATCTGACACAGGTTCTAATCCTTGATCATTGTTCTCTACAGTTGTAGACTCACCTACTGCAGACTTATCATGTTCTTTTGTTGGTGATTCTACTTCTGTTTGAACATTCTCATGGACTAGATCTTATACATTCTCTAAAGGTGGTAACTCAACAATTATAGTGCCAAAGCCTTTGTTGGTCAAATGTACAGGAGTTTTGATCTCAACATAGTGCTGTTGACTTGTAACTGTAGAGTTGTCCTTCTTAGAGTCTTCAGCGATTTCTTCAGGGGAGTTATGTTGTTCATAAAAAATAACATGTTGTGATTCTTCTACAATCATCAATCTTTTGTTATACACTGTGAATGCTTTGCTAACATTAGAATAACCAAGAAAGATACCTTCATCAGATTTTGAATCAAAAGTTTTAAGATATTCTTTCCCATTATTCAGTATGAAGCATTTGCATCCAAAAATGTGTAAATAAGAGATATTGGGAGTCCTTCCTTTCCATAACTCATATGGAGTCTTCTTATGATCTTTAACAATCAAGCATCTATTCTGAGTATAGCATCCTGTGCTTGTAGCTTCTGCCCAAAATTTCTTAGGCAACTTTGCTTCAACAATCATTCTTCTTGCAGCTTCCTTGAGTGTCCTATTCTTTCTTTCAGCAACTCCATTTTGCTGTGGGGTTCTAGCTGCTGAGTATTCATGCATTATGCCATGTAGTGAGCAATACTCTTTAATAACTTGATTTGTAAATTCAGTTCCTCTATCTGATCTGATCTTCACAATCTTCAGATTTCTTTCATTCTGAATCCTTCTTAACAATTCTGGTAGCCGCTGTAGAGTTTCACTCTTCTTTCTTAGAAATACAGTCCAAGAAAATCTTGAGTAATGATCTACCACAACCAAAGTGTACTTCTTTCCACTAATACTTACTGGTTCTATAGGTCCAAAAAGATCCATATGCAGTAATTCAAGTGTTCTTGATGTGCTTAAGTGAATTTTGTTCTTGAAAGTCTTCTTGATTTGTTTTCCTTTTATACAAGCATCACATAAGTGTTCCTTCCTTAACTTGGTGTTTGGCAAACCTCTTACAAGTTTGTTATTCACAAGTGCATTCATGGTTTTGAAGTTTATGTGATTCATCCTTTTGTGCCATAGCCAACTTACTTCATTGGAACTATTAGCTAAAAAGCAGGTTGTTTCAACTGCAGAGTTCCATTCTACAATGTAAACATTCTCTTTTCTAGTTCCTGTCAGTTTAGTTGTTTGGGATTCAACATCTTTGACTTTGCAAGTATCTTGTGTAAAGTCTACAGTGTAGCCTTTGTCACAAAATTGACTCACACTAAGCAAATTATGCTTTAAACCATCTACCAAATACACATCATTGATATGAACATTTCCTTTGAGTAAACATCCTGATCCTCTAGCTGTTCCACTAGCATTATCTCCAAAAATAACTTTAGGACCTTTATGATCTTTCAGATTTTGTAGTAAACTCTTGTCTCCAGTCATATGTCTTGCACAACCACTGTCTATGTACCAAATCTCTCTTTTGGTGGTTGCAACATGTCCCCGCAAAATAAAATGAGTTATTTAGGAATCCAATACTTTGGATTTCCTCCAGTGTTACTCATTGTAATCCAAGCCTTTTTGGGAGCTGTAGAGTTGTTAATTCTACAATTCTCTCTTGATCCTCCTCTTTGAGTGCTTGAAGAGGGAGACATATCTGACATATTTCCATACCAGAATCTATCAAAGTTGAGTCTTCTTTCCATATTTAGTTTATGATAGACTTCTTCTTCTGGCTGTAGGATTGACTCTGCAGTTTGTTTCAAGGTTACGCTTTGAAACATGGTTGAGACATCATCTTCAGAGTCATCCATTATCTCTTTGATCTTCTGTTGTCTTCTAGGTGACAATTCTTTTAATGAATTTAAGAATTTCAAATCTTCTGGCTGTAAAGTTGAGTCTACAGTTTCTTCTGGGGTTGTTCCTTTGACAAACTTTCTCTCAGGCCTTGGAATTGATTCTTGTAGATATTTCATCCAGACACAAGGATTATATCCTATTCGAGTCAAATCCTTTGAGTGCCTTTGCTCAGACAGCATCTTCTTCAATTGTTTAGACGATTTTCCAAAACAATTTAACTTCTTTTGATAATAGGCATTGTGTTCTTCAAGTTCCGCTATCATCAGTTCTTGATTCCTGATTGTTTCTCTTAATTCCACACAGTCTGTAGCTCTACAACTTAGTTCATTGAAAAGTTCTTCATTGTCCACTGTTAGACAACTGTAACCTTCCTTCAATTCTTGTAGAATCTGCAGTTGTTTCTCAGCATCTTCTACTCCAGCTAACAATGCTTTCACATGTTCTCTTACAATGTGATTGTCTCTTCTAAGATCTTCATTTTCTTCTTGGAGTCTTTGGATTGCACTTAGCATGTCACTGGAAGAATACTTTTCTATAATATAACTTGATGATGATGAGCATACCTCTTCATCTTTAGCCATAAGATAGATCAGGGCTTCTTCATCTGAGTCTGTAGAGTCTGAATCCTCTAAGTCAGCAGTTGAATTTTGAGAAGAAGAGGGATAGTCTTCCTGGTTTTTATCAAACTCAGAGAGTAGTGCTCTAATTCTCTCCTTGTGAAACTTTTTCTTTTTATCTTTCCTGAGTCTCTTTTCTTCATCAGTGTACTTCTCAGCTTTAGGGTAAGGACAGTCTTTGATGTAATGTCCTAGTTTTCTGTAGTTGTAGCATAAATAAGTTGAGTTAGGTGCTGTAGATTTCACCTTACCATCTTACTTAGGAGTGTACTGCTTCTTCTTGGTCCATTTGCCAAACTTCTTGAGCTGCTTTATGAAAAGAGCCAAGTCTTCATCATCAGAACTTGTAGCTGTAGGGTTGTCAGCAACTAGAGCTGTAACCTTACTGCTGTCAGGTTCTTTTCTCCTGCTTATGTCAAACTCATAAGCTTTGAGGTCTGAAAAGAGTTCAAAGGTGGATATCTTAGATAAATCCTTTGATTCTCTCATAGCAATGACCTTCATGTCCCACTCACTAGGTAAGCCTCTAAGAACCTTCATGTTCATTTCTCTTTGTGAATATTATTTACCAAGTGAGTCTAGCTCATTGATGATCTCAATGAATCTTGACTCAAACTTTTCAAGAGTCTCACCTGATTTCATCTTGAACTTCTCAAACTTTTGAACTGCTATCATGAGTTTGTTTTCCTTGATTTGTTCAGTTCCTTCACAAATCATTTCCAACTTTTCCCATATATCCTTTCCAGTTTTGCAGTTTTTGATCTTGCTAAACACAATTTTATCAAGTGAGTGATAAATAGTGTTCTTTGCAACATTGTCAAGGTTGGACCTTCTCTTGTCATCCTCAGTCCATTCCCTTTTGGGTTTGGGGATAATCTGAGCTAGTCCAGCTGACTGATCAGCTGCAGTGTTGACCTTTGTGATGGGTATGGGTCCATCCTCTATTATAGACCACTTTTCATCATTGATTGCAGATAAGTGTGCTTGCATTCTAATTTTCCATTAATCATAGTCCTCAGCAGAGAACATTGGAACCTTGGATTTCACCATTTTGGGAGCCATGCAAGTATGCAGGTGTGTTTTTCAAAAACTAAAAGGATCTAGCTAGGTACTGATCAAAACAGTGGCAAGCCAACTGCTCTGATACCACTTGTTGGTCCCTTTAAGTGGTCAAGGTCTAGAGGGGGGGTGAATAGACCTTGAGGTCAAAAACAAATTTTTAATCTTTTCAAACTTTTCAAAAAGGAAGGATACTAGAACCTTGCAATAGCCCTTTTTTTAAGTTTAAAAAAGGAAGTCTACAAGAATTTTTAAAACTGGACCACAAAGGTTACAGCTGTAGACTACATAGTCTGCAGCTGCAGAGTTCAAAACTTTGCAAATCAAACAATCACTTGTAGATAAAATATCAGAGTAATTCTCACAATTAAAATTGTATTGAGAATACTTCAATGTGCAGCGGAATAAAGTGAGTGAACAATGAAAAACAATGTAAACAAGACTTAACAGTTGAGTGACTTATGAAAGTCTACAGCTGTAGAGTCAGTTTCTGTGAAAAACACAGGAGTTTTATGCACTTCAGATTTTAAAACAATGATGAATGTAACAAGATAAATAAATATGCAGGAGCAAGAATATAAAGAACAAGAAGTAAAAAGACCAGATATTATAGTGGTTCAGTGTCTATAAAGAGACAACCTACATCCACTGTTACACCACTCAGGTGCCAAATTCACTAAGAAATGATCACAAAGATCAATACAAGTAGTTCCCCCTTAGAACTAGGTTTACTAAGATTCCTATTCTAAAAAGAGATAACCTACTCTATTCACTCAGAATATCAACTCACCAAGAGTTTTACAAAACCTCACAAAGAGATATCTACACTAAGTAGAAATTAAGTCAGGTGAGGGAACAACAACAAAAAGAATGTGATTCTTACTAAGAAAAATCTTAACCAACTATCCTATGAATCACAAAGAATAAGACACAGAAAAAGCTCTCTCAGGATATGCTGGTTGTAGACTTGCTTAGATTGAATGCTTGTATGCTCGAGGTTGTTGTTGTTGTTTCCTCTCAGGACATCTTCTATTTATAGATTGAGTGGTGTGACTTATCCGTTGGAATTTTCAAATTTGAAAACCGGATAAGGCTCCTCTCTCTCTATTGGCATGTGTGAAGTGGTCCTCATCCTTCACACAGGATAGTACTGAATGTACTATGTCCTTTTCTCAGAATTCTGGCCTCTTTTGTAACTGATCTTCATTGTCCACCAGAATTAAAGAAAAACTCCACTTAAGTTCAGTTTAGTGAGTGCTAAAAGGCTACACTAATAGTCCTTAAGGGTCTTCTTAATCTTCAATTAATTTCTGACTTGTACTTCATCTTCAAACGGATACTTGTAGCTGTAAAGTCTTCAACCTTGCAGCTGTAGAGTCCTGAAAATAAGAAAAACTGGTTGTAGGGAAACCTTACAGCTGTAGGATCATGTCTTGACTGTATAGTGATCAAATATACAGCTGTAGACTTCTCTTTACAACTATATGTTTCAAACACCAATTTCCTTGATCAAGTGTTAGTCAAAATAACAGTTTTAACCAATTGTTTTGCACACAGCAAAATCTAAAACAAGGTACTAACATAATTATTATATAAATATGTATATTTAAGTAATTCCAATAAATTGATACATGCATCCGTGAATATATATACAGTTAATAATATATAATAAGTGGATATTATACAAGAATATATTTAATTAATTATAAAGAATCGGTTGATACATATATAAATTCATTTATTTTCAATACATATGTACTAAATTTGATGAATTTAAAAAGTCTCTTTTTAATTAATAGAATATTAATTTATCGATATATTAATATCTCTCTAAATTAATAAAATTTTATGGCCCCAATGTTATTAATTTATAGAGCTTTTACTATATTTTTTTGTTAAAAGTTTACATTTTCTAAAAAACATATTAGAAAGTGATGCAAATTTCTAAATAATTCTAGCAAGTAGTAGATGGTGCTAATTTTGTAAGAAAAGAGAAGAAAAATCTAAAATTAGCTAGTAAGAACAAGAATAATGTAGAATACTAGTAATACAAAGAAGATAAACCATGTGTTTTAACATTACAAATTTATAAAATTGACAACAGACAAGTTGTGAAGGGTAAAGAGGTATCCATCAAAACATTAGAGTATAAATAGCTTGACCCCAAGAGGCATTTTATCCTCAAGCAGCTTTCTAGCACTTTCCCTTGCTGCTTTCTAGCGCTTTGAAACCACTGATCTTCACATTTCTCAGCTCCCCCGACCCATGTATTAATATGTAGTGTAGTTCCGGGGAGCTGCAAAGAAAAGAATGTAGGACTTCGTCATTCACGTTCACGCATTTCAACAACAAAACTTTTAGAGATTTTAGCCCCCTCAAAATATCTATATCCGGAATAGTGTAGCTACTGCTCGGGTCGCGATAACTTTGCCCATTTTCCAACAACTCTAACAGAAGATACTGATGTCTCTTTAATATAGCAAAATTAACTCAGTCATCAATTGCAGATTTGCAAATATTATCCAAATCAAAACATATCCTGAAGACATCCGGTGTCAACCCCCTATGCTGCCTAACAAAATTATTCACCCAATTGATGTATTTTGGCCTCTCAGAGATCTTAATGTTCCGCTTAGCAGCAATTATGTCTGGTGTTTGACTATCATCATGAGCAACACTATTTTGTATGCTGTAAGTAACTATTTCAACCTCACTTGTACGTCCATAATAGCCCATAACCTCGACAAATTTTAAGAATTCATGAGGGCTTCTCGTGCAGTTTGTGAGCTATTTTATGATGACAAAGTTTACTTTGTCGCTTTGGATAGAAGTTGTAAATTTCCTATATAAAATAATAATTCAAATATATCAAATTTCAACTCCGATAGCATTTACAAACTTCTTACTCATGATTGAATAGTTGGGAAAAAGATAGCAAATAAAGTCAATTTATAAAACACCAACTTAACATCATAATAATAAAATAATAATTTTTAAAATTTATATTCCTCACTGCAACCATCAAATTTTATTTTTATTTTTAAAACATTAAATGGGAAAGAAAATGAAAGCCCTTAAACAAAAAGTACATATATCACTTAAGAAAATTTAGAATAATTGTAGAAATAACACCGCACAGCAATATCAAATCTAAATCAATAATTATTGATTGATATAATTTTTCGAGTTATTTTGATTTCAAAGAGTTTGAATTATGTCATCCCCATACATAATTGAATAAATCAACAATTCAGAATGATCAATACCAAAATTGTACTGAAGAGATGCGTATCGATCTAAAAATTACCTATAATTTTAATAATATCATTATTCACACTTTGTAAAAAGATTATGATCTAGTAAAATTTCTATAGAATTTAAGAATATATATCTACCTGAGGCTCAATGGCGGGAGGCAAGGGCATCAGAAATATCTTGTTAGAGGTGGCGGCGCATATCAACCCTACTAGTTCGATTATAATATACCCTAAAAGCATCAAAAGAAATACTTTAGCACATTATAAAATTGTTACATGATTGTGGCTTTTACAGATAGGCCGTTGACTCGACCTACCAATTTTTACCATACACGTCTATTATACCATTTATCAATCTCCACGTGGCAATTTGACATGTGCTCAAGTGTCATTCGTACACGTTTATAATACCATACCTCAGTCTCCACGTAGCAATTTTGACACATGTTCATGTATCATTTGTACACGCTTACAATACCATACACCAACCTCCACGTGGCATTTAAATTGAAATGTTATCTGATATTGTCCAAAAATCTCTACAATGAATGCAATATTATAATTTTTACTTGATACTTCGACACATCTCATATATCATCCTTATTCGCCTACAATATCATATAATAAGTTTTACATGTTACATTGACATATGCTCACCTACAATATCACATTTTTATCTTCACTTAACACCTGGAATGCTTTTTTTTATTTAAATTAATTTTTAAAAATCAAAATTATTGTTCTACTTTTTCAAGTCCGAAAATATATTGTCCTTAAATGACAATTATCCTATAATTATAGTCCTAAGAAATATTTTTCTCCACAACCTGAGTAGTGGCGAAAGAAAGCGAGTTTACGACTGTAATTAATTATAGGGTTGTTGTAATTTATGGACAATATATTTTTGAACTTGGAAAAGTAGGACAATAATTTTAAAATTTTGTAAATCTAGGCAAATTGAGCCTGAATTTAAACTTAATTAGGCGTCAATTGGCCTAGATTTATAACTTTTCAAATAGCCCGAAAAAGTAAATATAACATTATTTTTTGTCATTCACGGTGCAGGTAGTGCTTGAATTTAGGGCTTTTTAGTGGTACCCATGTTGACTCATGTGCCAATTTTTTTTTTGTATTATTTATTTATTTTTTATATTACTAAAACACTAATAAAAATACTCCTTCTGACCCAGGATTACTTTCATAGTTGTCCTGGGCACGGGAATTAAGAAAAAGTAAGTATGTAAGTGTAAAGTTAAATAATAAAATAAGAAAAATATATTTTATTGACTTTTGTGAGTGCAAAAAGTTTCCTTTTTAGATGTGTGAAAGTAAAGTTGGAACGTTCTGTTGATGTGAGTGTTGAGACAGTGCTATCACATCTGGAATCACACCCATCCTCCAGGACATTCTCTAGGATATTCGTTCTAATGACTAACTTTTTAGTGTTGTTCGAATTGTCTTTGCTATCATTTCAGGTCAACATCCTTCAGGAAATATGTTCCAGTGATTAACTGCTTAGTGTTGCCTTAATGGTTGTCCTTGGTGCTGTCTCTGGTCAACGACGGTCAACGGCGGTTATTCCCATGACCCAGAATATTATTGATACACCTGGAAAGATTTGTAACATAGTGGAAGGACCTGGAATCAAAGAACCGTAGAATAAAGAAAGGAAGTTACATGGAAGTTACCTCAACTCCTACAAAAGTGGATCTCAACTTCTCTCCATGATTTCCACTTCATTGATGGACGGATCCACATTCCAACTCTATAAATAGATGAGGAATAGGTCCAGAAACCTTGAGAGAGAGACTCCACACTACATACTGAAGCATAGTACATTTATCGGAACCTATTTTACAGTTTCAGTGTAGTGGTTTCACATGTGTTGTTACACTCTGTACAACACTGTGTATATTATTATCCCATACGTTTTGCTGAGCTATTCACGGGGTGTGGAAGTTTGTGCTTGAAGTAGGCTTAGACTTAACAATCTAGGTTTCCCATTTGGGAACTTATTTGGATATTTTATCCAATTTTATGTTTGAGATTTGGAAGGAATGTTTCCAAGTCTCAAATTTGTTTTTGTAATCACTTTTTCCAAGTCAGTGATATTTCAGCATTGAGGACGCCACAAACTAATTTAGTTTGTGGAAAGATTGAGTTAATCCTTGTGTTCAAAGTCTTCCGCTATTTACTTATTCTCTCTATATTATTCTGAACACGTGAGTATTGTCTTGAGTGTCGACCACATTTTGAACAATACTTCAACTCAACGGTACCACACAGCTCTATCAAGTGGTATCAGAGCCATCACTTGACGGTACTAAGTGTTGGTCCTGGTGTTGCGTGTTGAGTTGTCATGGATTACTCTCCTGGAGCCATCTACTCCAGTGGATCCATCACCCGTCCTCCTAAACTCGATGGAACCAATTATGCAACATGGAAAAGCCGGATGAGGAGTTACATCAAATCCCTTGATGAACGTGCATGGAAGAGCATACTGTCAGGTTGGAGCCCTCCCACAACTGAAGATAAAGATGGAGACCAGATTCTCAAATATGTGCTTGAGACAAATACATTGGTAATTTTTTGTGATAACACAACTGCGATCAACATTTCAAAAAATCTGGTACAACACTCACTCACAAAACACATAAGCATTAGACACCATGTTTTAAGAGATCTAGTTGAGAAGGAGATAGTGAAATTTGAGTATATATCCACTGAAAAAAAGATAGCTGACATTTTCACAAAAGCACTAGACTTTGAGAGGTTTTCTTCTCTTAGAAAATCTCTTGGACTCTGCATTCCTTGAAAATCTGTGTGTGACGTTGCTCCGAGTCTTACTACACTTGAAGCAACACTACTGTATTTTTTTCATTTTATGTCGTAATTGAGTAGTTCCGTAACTTATATTATTTTTGCTAACCATATTCTGACGTGATGTGATCTCAAAGGTTTCGTACTGGACATACACAACAAAAGCACAAGTTCTAAAAAATCAAAGGTCTAAACATGCTGAGTAACTAGGCACACGGGACTGACAATCACGATGTGTTCTTTTCAAAAGGTTGTTTAGTTTAAAAAAGGAAAAGAAGAACACTCTTGAATGATCGCTAAGTAACTAGGCACACGGGGCTGACAACCACAATGTGTTCTTTTCAAAAGGTGATTAAATTCTTGACAATAAAAAGTGCATAAAAAAAATTGTGTTTGTGTGCCTACATCATAAACCATAATTAATCTAAGTCTCAGAATATTTTTTGCATTTACATAATGAGTTATTTAATTATTTTAAAAATCATAACATTGTGATAATTATATGGTATTAATTAATTAATTAATTAAATTAAACTGTCGGTTTTTTTTTAATTCCAATAGCTACCCCACTTTCACCCCACTTTCTACACTAACACATCATGGGTAGTTATTTAGATAACGGTGGATATTTCTCTCTTAATTAAACTGCTCCTAATCTTCGAAAATTCTCTTATAAATTGAAGTCTTTTATTATGTGTTACAAATGTGATTATGTGCCGTTACTTTCCTTAACTTGTGTTCGTGCATTAAAATTCTTTAAAAAATCAAAAGTTGTTTTTTATCTCACGCATATCAATGAAGCATAAAAGGTCATCCATTTCATCTTCCTCACATACTCTCCCACATGAAACCACTGAAACACCTTAAACCTCTGCCTTACAACACTCCTGCTGCTGCATCTGCCTCTGTCCCTGCCACTGATGAACCGAATATTACCCCTACTGTTGGCAACACTCCTGCTCATACTGCACCTACTTCCACAACTGGTGATGTACTATCTGTTACTGTTCCTCGCAGGTACATTGAAGAACAGCCTGCTGCTCTTACCAAGAAAGTCTCACAGCTCAGACTCCAAGCCACTTCTCTTAACAGGAAAGCTTATATACTTGATGAAAGGAGCACCTTTTGGAAATCTCTCCTATCCACATCCACAGGGGGTGATGTACCAACTGATGCACCAACAATTGAACCTGCTGCTGTTGAAAGCTCTGGATCAGGCAATGTGGTGATTGAGGATATAACCGATGAGGTTAATGCTGCTACTGCTGGTAATGATGCTCCTGGTGTTGCCATCCCTGAGGCAACACCTGCAGATCCTATCAATGCTGATGCTGATGCTACTGAGGCTGCTACTTAGGGGGTGTTCTCAATGTTAGGGGGAGATTGTTGCTGCTGGAGTTTTATAAACTCTGCCCTGATCACAATTTCTGATCCCAATAACATTGCTAACTATTTGAAGTTGATGTAACCTGATATTGATACTTATTTTGTCCTTGTTCTTTTTACTCTGATACTGTTCCTTTGTTGTGATATTGAACTGATAGCAATTAGGATGTCTTTCCCATTGATTACTCATGATGAATTTTGTTGTGCATTATCATACTCTGTTTAATTGTGCACCAAGTTCTTATCAATAATTACACTGCTACAAACTAACATCAATTGTGCCTTTGTCATAAACTGATTTTGTATTCATCAGGTTGAGTGTTTGCGGATAGGTGTGATTGGGGGAGATTGTTGATGTGAGTGTTGAGACAGTGCTATCACATCTGGAATCACACCCATCCTCCAGGACATTCTCTAGGATATTCGTTCTAACGACTAATTTTTTAGTGTTGTTCGAATAGTCTTTGTTGTCATTTCAGGTCAACATCCTTCAGAAAATATGTTCTAGTGATTAACTGCTTAGTGTTGCCTCAATGGTTGTCCTTGGTACTGTCTCTGGTAGACGGCGGTTATTCCCACGACCCAGAATATTCTTGATACCCCTGGAAGGATCTGGAACATAGTGGAAGGACCTGGAATCAAAGAACCGCAGAGTAAAGAAAGGAAGTTACAGGGAAGTTACCTCAACTCCTACAAAAGTGGATCTCAACTTCTCTACATGATTTCCACTTCATTGATGGACGGATTCACATTCCAACTCTATAAATAGATAAGGAATACATCCAGAAACCTTGAGAGAGAGACTCCACACTACATACTGAAGCATAGCGCATTTATCAGAACCTATTTTACGGTTTCAGTGTATTGGTTTCACATGTGTTGTTACACTCTGTACAACACTGTGTATATTATTATCCCATACGATTTGCTGAGCTATTCACGGGGTGTGGAAGTTTGTGCTTGAAGTAGGCTTAGACTTAACAATCTAGCTAGGTTTGCCATTTGGGAACTTGTTTGGATTTTTTATCCGATTTTATGTTTGAGATTTGGAAGGAATGTTTCCAAGTCTCGAATTAATTTTTGTAATCACTTTTTCCAAGTCAGTGATATTTCAGCCTTGCGGCCGCCACAAACTAATTTAGTTTGTGGAAAGATTGAGTTAATCCTTGTTCTCAAAGTCTTCTGTTGTTTACTTATTCTCTCTATATTATTCTGAACACATAAGTATTGTCTTGAGTGTCGACCACATTTTGAACAATACTTCAACTCAACGGTACCACACAGCTCTATCAAGTGGTATCAGAGTCATTACTTGACGGTACTAAGTGTTGGTCCTGGTGCTGCGTGTTGAGTTGTCATGGATTACTCTCCTGAAGCCATCTACTCCAGTAGATCCATCAACTATCCTCCTATACTCGATGGAACCAATTATGCATCAGGGAAAAGCCGAATGAGTAGTTACATCAAATCCCTTGATGAACGTGCATGGAAGAGCATACTGTCAGGTTGGAGCCCTCCCAAAACTGAAGATTAAGATGGAGACCAGATTCTCAAAGATGTGCTTGAGACAAATACATTGGTAATTTTTTGTGATAACACAAGTGCGATCAACATTTCAAAAAATCTGGTACAACACTCACTCACAAAACACATAAGCATTAGACACCATTTTTTAAGAGATCTTGTTGAGAAGGAGATAGTGAAATTAGAGTAAATATCCACTGAAAAATAGATAGCTGACATTTTCGCAAAAGCACTAGACTTTGAGAGGTTTTCTTCTCTAAGAAAATCTCTTGGACCATACATTCCTTGAAAATCTGTGTGTGACGTTACTCCGAGTGTTACTACACTTGAAGCAACACTACTGTATTTTTATAATTTTATGTCTTAATTGAGTAGTTCTGTAACTTATATTGTTTTTACTAACCATATTCTGACGTGATGTGATCTCTAAAGTTTCGTACTGGACATACACAACAAAAGCACAAGTTCTAAAAAATTAAAGGTCTAAACATGCTGAGTAACTAGGCACACGGGACTGACAATCACGATGTGTTCTTTTCAAAAGGCTGTTTAGTTTCAAAAAGGAAAAGAAGAACACTCTTGAATGATCACTGAGTAACTAGGCACACGGGGCTGACAACCACAATGTGTTCTTTTCAAAAGGTGATTAAATTCTTGAGAATAAAAAGTGCATAAAAAAATTGTGTATGTGTGCCTACATTATAAACCGTAATTAATCTAAGTCTCAGAATATTTTTTGCATTTACATAATGAGTTATTTAATTATTTTAAAAATGATAATATTGTGATAATTATATGGTATTAATTAATTAATTAATTTAATTAAACTGTCGGTTTTTTTTTAATTGCAATAACTACCCCACTTTCACCCCACTTTCTACACTAACACATCATTGGTAGTTATTTAGATAATAGTGGATATTTCTCTCTTAATTAAACTGCTCCTAATCTTTGAAAATTCTCTTATAAATTGAAGTCTTTTATTATGTGTTACAAATGTGATTATGTGTCGTTACTTTCCTTCACTTGTGTTCGTGCATTAAAATTATTTAAAAAATTAAAAGTTGCTTTTTGTCTCACGCATATCAATGAAGCATAAAAGGTCATCCATTTCATGTTCCTCACATACTCTCCTACATGAAACCAGTGAAACACCTCAAACCTCTACCTTACAACCCTCCTGTTGCTACATCTGCCTCTGTCCCTGCCACTGATGTACCGAATGTTGCCCCTACTGTTGGCAACACTCCTGCTCATACTGCACCTACTTCCACAACTGGTGAGGTACTATCTGTTACTGTTCATCGCAGGTACATTGAAGAACAGGCTGCTGCTCTTGCCAAGCAAGTCTCACAGCTCAGACTCCAAGCCACTTCTCTTAACAGGCAAGCTTATATACTTGAAGAAAGGAGCACCTTTTGGAAATCTCTCCTATCCACATCCATAGGGGGTGATGTACCAACTGATGCACCAACAATTGAACCTGCTGCTGTTGAAAGCTCTGGATCAGGCAATGTTGTGATTGAGGATATAACCGATGAGGTTAATGCTGCTGCTGCTGGTAATGATGCTCCTGGTGTTGCCATCCCTGAGGCAACACCTGCAGATCCTGTCAATGTTGATGCTGATGCTACTGAAGCTGCTACTTAGGGGGAGTTCTAAATGTTAGGAGGAGATTGCTGCTGCTGGAGTTTTGTAAACTCTGCCCTGATCACAATTTCTGATCCCAATAACATTGCTAACTATTTGAAGTTGATGTAACCTGATATTGATACTTATTTTGTCCTTGTTCTTTTTGCTATGATACTGTTCCTTTGTTGTGATATTGAACTGATAGCAATTAGTATGTCTTTCCCATTGATTACTCATGATGAATTTTTTTGTGCGTTTATCATACTCTGTTTAATTGTGCACCAACTTCTTATCTATAATTGCACTGCTACAAACTAACATCTATTATGCCTTTATCATAAACTGATTTAGTATTCATCAGGTTGAGTGTTTGCGGATAGGTGTGATTGGGGGAGATTATTGATGTGAGTGTTGAGACAGTGCTATCACATCTGGAATCACACCCATCCTCCAGGACATTCTCTAGGATATTCGTTTTAACGACTAATTTTTTAGTGTTGTTCGAATTATCTTTGCTGTCATTTCAGGTCAACATCCTTCAGAAAATATGTTCCAGTGATTAACTGCTTAGTGTTGCCTCAATGGTTGTCCTTGGTACTGTCTCTGGACAACGGCGGTTATTCCCATGACCCAGAATATTCTTGATACACCTGGAAGGATCTGGAACATAGTGGAAGGACCTGGAATCAAAGAACCGCAGAGTAAAGAAAGGAAGTTACAGGGAAGTTACCTCAACTCCTACAAAAGTGGATCTCAACTTCTGTCCATGATTTCCACTTCATTGATGGACATATCTACATTCCAACTCTATAAATAGATGAGGAATACATCCAGAAACCTTGAGAGAGAGACTCCACACTACATACTGAAGCATAGCGCATTTATCGGAACCTATTTTACGGTTTCAGTGTAGTGGTTTCACATGTGTTGTTACACTCTATACAACACTGTGTATATTATTATCCCATACGTTTTGCTGAGCTATTCACGGGGTGTGGAAGTTTGTGCTTGAAGTAGGCTTAGACTTAACAATCTAGCTAGGTTTGCCATTTGGGAACTTGTTTGGATATTTTATCAGATTTTATGTTTGAGATTTGGAAGGAATGTTTCCAAGTCTCGAATTTATTTTTGTAATCACTTTTTCCAAGTCAGTGATATTTCAGCCTTGAGGCCGCCACAAACTAATTTAGTGTGTGTAAAGATTGAGTTAATCCTTGTGTTCAAAGTCTTCTGCTATTTACTTATTCTCTCTATATTATTCTGAACACATAAGTATTGTCTTGAGTGTCGACCACATTTTGAACAATACTTCAACTCAATGGTACCACACAGCTCTATCAAAAGTTGCTTTTTGTCTCACGCATATCAATGAAACATAAAAGGTCATCCATTTCATCTTCCTCACATACTCTCCCACATGAAACCACTGAAATACCTCAAACCTCTGCCTTACAACCCTTCTGCTCTTGCATCTGCCTCCGTCCCTGCCACTGATGAACCGAATGTTGCCCCTACTGTTGGCAACACTCCTGCTCGTACTGCACATACTTCCACAACTGGAGAGGTAGTATTTGTTACTGTTCATTGCAGGTACATTGAAGAACAGGCTGCTACTCTTGCAAAGCAAGTCTCACAGCTCAGACTCCAAGTCACTTCCCTTAACAGGCAAGCTGATATACTAGAAGAAAGGAACACCTTTTGGAAATCTCTCCTATCCACATCCATACGGGGAGATGTACCAACTGATGCACCAACAATTGAACCTGCTGCTGTTGAAAGCTCTAGATCTGGCAATGTTGTGATTGAGGATATAACCGATGAGGTTAATGCTGCTGCTGCTGGTAATGATGCTCCTGGTGTTGCCATCCCTGAGGTAACACCTGCAACTCCTGTCAATGCTGATGCTACTGAAGCTGCTACTTAGGGGGAGTTCTCAATGTTAGGGGGAGATTGCTGCTGCTGGAGTTTTCTAAACTCTGCCCTGATCACAATTTCTGATCCCACTAACATTGCTAACTATTTGAAGTTGATGTAACCTGATATTGATACTTATTTTGTCCTTGTTCTTTTTACTCTGATATTGTTCCTTTGTTTTGATATTGAACTGATAGTAATTAGGATGTCTTTCCCATTGATTGCTCATGATGAATTTTTTTGTACGTTTATCATACTCTGTTTAAATGTGCACCAATTTCTTATCTATAATTACACTGCTACAAACTAACATTTGTTGTGCCTTTGTCATAAACTAATTTTGTGTGCATCAGGTTGAGTGTTTGCGGATAGGTGTGATTTGGGGAGATTGTTGATGTGAGTGTTGAGATAGTGCTATCACATCTGGAATCACATCCATCCTCCAGGATATTTGTTATAATGACTAACTTTTTAGTGATGTTCGAAATGTCTTTGCTATCATTTCAGGTCAACATCCTTCAGGAAATATGTTCCAGTGATTAACTGCTTAGTGTTGCCTCAATGGTTGTCCTTGGTGCTGTCTCTGGTCAACGACGGTCAACGGCGATTATTCCCATGACCCAGAATATTGAACATACTGAAAGGACCTGGAATCAAAGAAGCGCAGAGTAAAGAAAGGAAGTTACATGGAAGTTACCTCAACTCCTACAAAAGTGGATCAAAACTTATCTCCATGATTTCCACTTCATTGATGGACGGATCCACATTCGAACTCTATAAATAAATGAGGAATACGTCCAGAAACCTTGAGAACGAGACTCCACACTACATACTAAAGCGTAGCACATTTATCGAAAACTATTTTTACAGTTTCAGTGTAGTGGTTTCACATGTGTTGTTACACTCTGTACAACATTCTGTATATTATTATCACATATGTTTTGCTGAGCTATTCACGGGGTGTGGAAGTTTGTGCTTGAAGTAGGCTTAGACTTAACAATCTAGCTAGGTTTGTCATTTGGGAACTTGTTTGGATATTTTATCCGATTTTATGTTTGAGATTTGGAAGGAATGTTTCCCAGTCTCGAATTTGTTTTTGTAATCACTTTTTCCAAGTCAGTGATATTTCAGCCTTGAGGCCGCCACAAACTAATTTTGTTTGTGGAAAGATTTAGTTAATCCTTGTGTTCAAAGTCTTCCGCTGTTTACTTATTCTCTCTATATTATTCTGAATACATAAGTATTGTCTTGAGTGTCGACCACATTTTGAACAATACTCCAACTCAACGGTACCACACAACATTAATATGTCGGAAGTGTCGTTCCCAAATGAGTCCGCCTATGACGTTTAAGGATTAGAATTAATAATTTTGTCAATGAAATTAATTGTTTGACAACATAAGAGATCTTTTAGGCTCCATTTGGATGGATGAATTTGAAAATAAATGGATTTGAAAAAAATACATGTAAAAAACTATATATTTCAAATTAAGAATTATAAAGAGACGAGAGAGGGGGAAAATTAAAGAGAGATAGATAGGGAATGAGGTAGAGAGGAGAAATTTCATAAATGACATGATTTATAATTCCTCAATTTTAAATATATGATTTACAAATTCTAGAGAAGAGACAGGTCTTGGGAAATTTTACGGATATTCGTAGGTTCCCGAGATATTTTTTTTACGCGGATGACTTTGTGATCTTCTTACACGCCTCCAAAAAGGATGCTCGTTGTTTGAAATGTATTCTCCATGTTTATGGTTCTGCTTCTGGGCAGCAGTTTAATCAGCTCAAATCCACGTCGTACTTCAGCAGTTTGGTTTCTGTTGGTTTCAAGAGGTTCTTTTCACACTCTTTGGATATTCCTGAAGGTTCTCTCCCTATGGTTTATTTGGGGGTTTCGATTATTATTGGAGCCCCGAAAATTGCATTCTTACAGCCTTTGGCCGATAAAATCCTTTGTAAGTTTCCTCGCTGGCAAGGCCGGCTGCTTTCCATGGCGGGAAGATTGTGCCTAATTAATTTGGTTATTGCATCTTCCACGGTCCATTCCATGATGGTCTACAAATGGCCAGCTCCTTTGAATAAGTCGATTGAGGTGGCAATGCGTAATTTTCTTTGGACGGGGGAGATTGGGAAGCGAAATAATTCATGTTCGGTCCAATGGAAACGTGTCTGTTCTCCATTGGAAGAAGGGGGCTTGGGAGTTAGATCACTTCGACTTGCTAATGATTGACAAGTATCATTGATGGGCACAGTACACTATGTGACGTGAACAGTGACACACGTCATATCAATTGTACCTTTTTGTCAGTGCATTAAATTCTCAAACTGTAACTGAGGTACACTTATATGAACTATAGTACACTCGTTTACACACATAAGTAAACAGTAGCCGAGGTACACTTATCTGACACAAGGGGTAGCCTACGCCTGTTCCTCATTTGCTTCCTATTTTGGCTCTAAATATAAGAAAAATGTGAAAAGTCTTCTATTGTAGTTTTGTTAAGTAAATGGGCCTGGGTAGTAAGTGACCCATTGTAGTTTACTCCTTGAAATTTGTTTTCAGAGAATCGGGATCTGCTTTTGAGCTGTTTGATACTCGCAATAACTCTTTCAAAATCCTCCCTCCTTTACCCAAATTTCATTTATTTTTGTTTCTTTAGTTGATCTGCTATCAGCTTCATTTGTGGAATTTATCGCTTTATTTTATCTGTTTATCCTTTTTTTTTATTTCTGGATTTGAGTTTTCTATGCCAGATGGGTTAGCTGGATGTTTGGAATGGAAAGTGTTTGATTTTGGGAACTTTCGTTTCTTGTTTTTGATAGTTGACAAGTGTTAAAAAATTTCTTGGAACAGGGGCTAAAGATGGCAGGGTTTCTTCATCGAGAACAGGAGATGAACGTGGAGGACGGCTGCTTGAGGCTGAAATTTCTCGGCAAGTGGCTGTTGACGGGATGTGCGTAGGGGACACTGGAGTTCTGCCATTTCCGAAAAAATGAGACAGGTAGCTGTGGCTTCTCTTTTCTGGTGTGGTTGTGGGTGACGCAGGAGTTGAACAGGTGCTTCTTCATCAGCGAGTGGGTGTGAGTGGCTGTGAACTTCCAGGCGTGTGAACTGCGGAGGCGGTGGCTTGCTGCTTCCATTTTCTGGCTTGATTCGAAAATTCCGGCAAGTGGAGTGTGTCGGTGAATTCAGGTGAAGACTCAAAGCTTCGAGCCCAAGCTTTAATGGCCATGTGGTTGAAATTTCAGATTTTAGAGCTTCTCTCTCTTCCTATCTTGAAGTTTTTGAATTAATCCTCTGTAGCCCAAGAGTTAAAGGTGAATTAATTGAAACTCGACTTATCTTTGTTTTCAGTTCGCCGAAAATATTATGAGTGGAAAATTATGTAAATTTGTGTTGCCGGAAAAGAGACTCAATAGTACAATAATCAATACTATAGTACATTACGAATCATTATGGTACAGAAGCAATAGTACACTAATTTGTTCAATGGCACATACGCACAATCAATGGTACACATCGCCGAAAATATTATCATTCGACAAGTATCGTTGATGGGCGCAGTACACGATGTGACGTGAACAGTGACACACGTCACATCAATTATACCTTTTTGTCAGTGTATTAAATGCCCAAACAGTAGCCGAGGTACACTTATATGAACTATAGTACACTCGTTTACTCACAACTACACACATAAGTAAACAGTAGCCGAGGTAAACTTATCTGACACAGGTGTAGCCTACGCCTGTTCCTCATTTGATTCCTATTTTGGCTCTCAATGTAAGGAAAAAGGTGAAAAGTCCTAAACTGTAGTTTAGTTAAGTAAATGGGCCTTGATAGAACCCTTCTAGCAGAATTGTCTCATTTGGGGGCGACTCGATCTGATGGGTTTTTGATCATTCAGAGGAGTAGCCGTCTGTCGCCTCAAGAAGGCTCTGGGTGGAAATATATTTGTGCGTGCGCAGAGATCGTTAGAAGGAGAGACAGGGGTTTTTGGTATTTTTCTAAAATGAGAGTAATTTTGAAAGTATGAAAATCTGGCAGGCAATAAATCAATTTGGTTTCTGTTCGGAAGAAGGATTTTGGGTTAGGGTTACCAAAATTATCTTTTGTGTTCCATCGGATTTCGGTTGAGAGAGGTGAAGAAAAAAAGAGGGCTGATTGAGGAGAGGAAATGATGGTTGGAATAGGGGAGAGAGAGGGAGAGGCGAGAGAAATCAGCATTAGAGGGGATGGCAAAATGATTCGCCACATAATCGGCTCGTCCTGACTTGTTTTATTTGGGGCATTCCCGCTCCGTCCCATAATGAAAATGGGGCAACCCCATCCCTTCCTGCGCATGGGGCAGAACATACATGAATTTGCATTTTTACTGTTCTGCCCTCTCCGCTCATCCTCTCTCATAGTATATATTAAATAAATATATAATATTTTTAATATATAAAATACATTTAATCTATAATATTTTATAATATATACAATAATACTAATATCCTACATTTATAATATATCAAATAAATTTAAAATTATATTATTTATTGTAACTCTAATCTAAAATAATTTTTAAATTATTTCTGTTGAATATATTTTGATAAATTTATTGCACTATTTTTATTTTAAAATAATTATTTATTTGTCTAAAATATATATTATATTATATTTTAGTATATAATTATATAGATAAAATGGTGCAGAATGGGGCAAAGCCCCGCGTGGGGCAGGCATGGGGCGCAATGTGCTGTCCCACAGTGAGGCGTGGTGCAGGGTGGGTGTTAGGATATCTATGTTAGATGTTTTGATGATATAATAAACCAATCAGCTTGTAATAGGACCAACTGAACATGTTAGTCAGCTGATGAGTAGTTAGGATTAGATAGGTTCAAGTGAGGGGGAATCTACCTTGCTGCCTAGAAGATCCGAAGCTATCATAGAAGAGAAGACCAGCTGAGACCTTGTGGACTTAGCCGATTTTAGAAGACAGAAGATTTAAGCAGCTGACACTGGAGCATCGAGAGTAGATCATTAGAGAAGTTTACATCAGCTGATAGCTGAAGAGCAGATCAGCTGATATCAGGAGATTAGCTGATTAGCTGAGAGCACGTCGCAGACAAGACAAGGACTATGGATAAAAGACTTATTCAGACGAAGTCAAGAAGACCAGCTGAGGTGCACTCCAGCAGACTTGCACATCAGCTAAGGTCCAAGTATCAGCAGACTGATACAACAGCTGAGGAGACTGGTCAGCTGAGGTTTTGTGCTCGGCCCAGATTCTTCGGAATCAATTTTAAGGGTTAACTTGCGACATAAAAGGAAGATTCCCAGAATAGAAGATCAATCAATCAAGGGGACAAACTTGTTTGATTGAAGATCGCGAAGATTGACGGGAATCAAGAAGGAAATTCAATCAATCACATTGATTGATTGAATACGAGATTATAGGATCTCAGATTTCTAGTCCATCCCAACGGCTAGTTATTTGATCCTATAAATTAGAGTAATAGTGATAATTTCTGTATTAGATTTACACGCACATTAAGCTAGCCGATACTCTGTCAGATTTATCACTTACGCTCAAAAACACCATTCATACTTATCCTTTGTAAAAGCTTTGTAGAAGCTGTGAGAAGTCAATTGCGCTTTTAGCATTGACAAGTTGTAAGAGAGTAGTACTCTCAAACTGTGTAAGTAAGTGAGTAAGTGAGTTAGTGGAGAGCCCCTCAAGTCCAAGGTGGATTGAGGAGAGTGGATGTAGGACAGTTGGTCCGAACCACTATAAATCCCTTGTGTCTCTTCGTATTTCTTTCTGTTCTTATTTGTGCACATCACCTAAAAACCGATTTTCATTAAAAACGTTTCCGCACTATACACAATGCACTATTTTCAAAATTCAGACTACCTCAAGTAGTCTACTGATTTTCTGAATAAACCGGTAAAATTGAAAAAGGTTTTTGAATTCTTACAAGTCTATTCAACCCACCCTTCTAGACTTGTTCAAGTGTATTCTTCCCTAAAACCTGCCTTTGGGACCAACGGGTGGTATCAGAGCTGTGTGTCCAAAAGACCACAGCCTGAGAAAGCTTTTTGTGGTCACCTGGACAGATCCCTGAAAATCCGTTTTTAGAAAATTTTGTGTGCTTTTTATCTAATCACTTGCAGATATGTCTTCCTACAAAAAGAGTGGATCCAAGACAAGGAAGCTGCCTGAATTCTCCATAGAGGATTATGATTACTGGAAATTCAGAATAGAGAATCACCTTGGAGCCATTCATGATCGGATGTTAGATGTTCTGGAGGAAGGGCCAATCAAGTTCTTCTGAGAAGGAATAAGTGATGGTAAGACTCCAGAAGCTGAAATCAGTGAAAGAAGGAAGACAGAGAAGAAGAAGAGTGAACTAAACGATGCCGAAAGAAAACTCTTCAACCTCGATCAAGTGGCCAGAACAGAAATCATTGAGACACTCTCCAAAGAATATATAGAGAAAATCAAGACATGCAGAACCGCTAAGGAGATGTGGGAGAAACTCTCCTTAATGTGTGAAGGGACATATCAAATTAAAGAGAACAAGCTTCAGGCTGTTCTACATACTTTTGACACATTTAAAATGAAAGCTGATGAAACCATTGATCAGCTAGATATGAGGCTGATAAACATATTGAATAAGGCAAGCTCCTTAGGAAAGGATTATTCAGAAAAAGAGATTAACAACAAAATTTTGAGATCTCTTACTCCAAGATGGAGAGTGAAGGTGATAGTAATTAAAGAGACAAAGAATTTATCTGAGATGAGTCATCATACACTGCTATCTCATCTGAAGGCACATGAGTTCGATATCCAAGAAGAAGATCAAGAAGATGAGACTCCAACTTCATCAGCCACAAAGAATGTTGCTTTCTCTGCTGCAGCTGATAGTCAAGAGAAGTCCTCTGCTCCAGAGGACATGAGCTTAAAGGAGCAACTTGCTTTATTGACCAAGAAGTTTGACAAGATGTCAAACAAGTTTCAGAAGTATAGATCTCAGTGGAAGAAGAATAAGAGTGATTCTTCCAGAAGATACCAGAAGACCATCAGATGAACAGGAGACCAGATATAAGTCTCCAGAGAGAAGGAGGGAACCGAGTCCCAGAAGAGGAGGAGATGGTGTTTGTTTCACTTGCGATTGTCCTCAGCTTACCCCAAGGGAGAGAGAAGAGAAGAGGATCAAGAGAGATCGTAGGTTCACTGATAAGAGAGCTCTGCTGGCAGAGGAGGAGAAGCAGGACATCAGCTCATCCTCATCCTCATCTGATTTTGAATCAGAGGATGATATTTGTCTCATGGCTAAGGTAGAAGAGGTAAATTCTCCTACTCCCTCTGTTAGCTCATCTTGCTCCTCTACCTATTCTATGGAGTCAGATATACACAAGTTGTTATCTGATCTCCAATTCCTTAAAAGTCTGTTCTAAGCTGGAAGAGGAGAACTCTAGTCTGAAAGCTGAAATTTTAAGCTTGAGACAAGATCTGGAAAGTGCTAGACTACCAGTGATATCCTATGACTCACAAGCTACCAAATCTGCTGACTTAATAGCAAAATGTGAGGAACAGGAGAAGCTGATAGAAAAGCTACTTTCTGAGAACACTGTCTTAAGTGAAGAACATAATCTGCTGACAGCAAAGTTCGATGAACTCTTCAAGCAGAATGAACTGATAACCAAAAATTCACAGCAGCTTCAGCTGAAAGTGGATCAGCTGACTAAGGCAAAAAATGTCGTGTCTGAAATAGCTGCGTCCTCACAAACTGTGAATGATAAAAGGGGTCTTGGTTATCCCAAACCCAAACCACAAAAGAAGAAGAAAGGTGACAGTGGATTAATTAGGGATCCACGGAAGGGTAAAGGGCCAGCTGAGCCTGCATCTGGATCAGAAGGGCAAAAGAGCAGAGGGACAGAAAAGGTCCCAGCTGGACAGAAGAGCTCCAAAGCTCAGAAGTCTGCTGGTGATCAAAAGGTTTCAGCAGAGCAGAAAAGTACTAAAACTCAGAAGCATGCTGACAATCAACATAAGTCCAAAGCTCAGAAGCCTCGAGATCAGAAGAGGAATCCAAGTCATAGCTCAGCTAAGACAAGGAGACCTCAGCAGAATCAGCAGAGGAATGATAAGCATGGGTCATCTCAGCAGAGTAAACCCAAGCGAAACAGACCTCAGCCCTGGGTTACTTTTAATGTAACCAAAGTAGGCAAGCCTTCACCGGCTAAAGTTTATGAGTCATTCGGAGGCTCAATCCGAAACTATCCTTTCGATCAACCCACCTACAAACCCGCTGTTATCACTCATCGCCCCAGAAAAGATCCTCTGAGGGAGATGATTTTTGTGGACAAATATGGTAGAAGGTTGAGATCCCCTAAACCTCATAAGGATGATCTCTACCTGTGGATCCAGAAAGTCGATACTAACCAATCAGGACCCAAAGATAGGGTACCTAAAGCCTGAGTTTTAATTTCAGGTTAACTCTAGCCCTATAGAAAGAGGAGAAGCCAAGGGCCATGTCTGGTACATTGATAGCGGTTGCTCGAAGCACATGAGCTTTGAGAAGCATCTTCTCCAGAACTTTGTAACGTTGGATGGGCCTAGAGTTATATTCGGTGACAACAATTTTGGAGTCACTAGAGGAGTTGGCACTCTGCTGATCAAAGGAACAAGAGTTGAAGAAGTCTACTATGTAGAAGGGCTCATGCACAATCTTCTGTCTGTATCCCAATTCTGTGATAAGGGATATTCAGTAAGATTCTCTAAGAACTCTTGTCTTGTTATTAATGATTTAAATGAGCAGGTGCTACTAACTGGCCTCAGAAGAGGTAATATGTATCTTGCAGATTTTGCAAGCTGTCCAGCTGACTCATGTTTGGTTGCTAAAAGCACATCAGAGATCAGCTGGCTCTGGCACAAGAGGTTAGGTCATCTGAACTTCAAGACTCTCAACAAGGTTGCAAGGAAGGGTCTAGTCAGAGGTCTACCAAATGAGGTGTTTGCATCTGAGCAGAAGTGTAATGCCTGTCAGAAAGGAAAGCAAACTAAAGCCTCATTCAAAGATGTACAGAGTACTTCAACAACAAAAGCACTCCAGCTGCTTCATATGGACTTGTTTGGACCTGTCTCACCTCTTAGTTTTAGTGGAAGGAAGTACACACTGGTGATTGTTGATGACTATACAAGATTCACTTGGGTAGTGTTCTTGTTCAAGAAGAATGAGACTATGGTCAAGATGCTGGAGTTGTTCAAGAGGATTCAGAAGGAGCTGGACCTCAGCATAGTCAGAATCAGAAGTGATAAAGGTACTGAGTTTCTTAACTCTGTTGTTTCTGACTATTGCAGGGATAATGGTATTCAGCATGAGACATCAGCTGCCAGAACACCTCAGCAGAATGGGTTAGCTGAGAGGAGAAACAGAACCCTCAAGGAGGCAGCAAGGACTATGTTAGCTGAATATCAGACTCCTCAAAGGTTTTGGGCAGAAGCCATCAATACTGCATGCTTCATCCAAAATAGGTGTCTACCAGTCAAGAGACATGGGAAGACTCCTTATGAAATGTACAAAGGTAAAACTCCTAACCTTTCCTCTGTCCATACTTTTGGGTGTAGGTGTTTCATCCATGATAATGGAAAGACTAAGTTAAAGACTTTTGATGCTAAGGTTGCTGAAGGAATATTCTTAGGATATTCTGGAAGTACACTATGCCAGAAAAGGGATTCGACCACGGGGATTCCCCGTGGTCGTATGTATTTTTCCACCGTGGTAGATGGAGGGGTGGTCGTAGCTCCATACTTTTAACCACGGGGTTTTCCACCGTGGTCTTAACCACCTACGACCAAGGTAAAAAACCGTTGTCATAACTTTAAAATACCCGTTGTCTTAACCACATAAGACCACGGTGAAAAACAGTTGTTATAACTTCACAATACCCGTTGTGTTAACCACTTAAGACCACGGTAAAAACCCGTTGTCAGAAGTATAGAACTACAACCACCAGCCCATCTACCACGGTGGGAAAATATCTATGACCACGGAGAATCCCCGTGGTCGTTTGTGTTTTTTACCACAAATATTACCCGTTGTTGTATGTATCTTAAACCGTTGTCAAAAGCATATTTAGTCCATTTATGATCGATTTTTTTTCCTGTGGTCGTAGAGCAATAATATTATTATTTAAAATTAAAATCATTATAACAATGCATATTAATATTACAAATTCATAATACCACTCTTTACGTAACATCAATATATTGTCAAAATAAATTGGTCATTAGTTTTCCAAATCAAAAGTTTCAAATCATAAACAACTAGTAAACTTTCCATCTTCCAACTGCTTGAAGTACTGCTCATCAGTTTTTCATGTATGTTGAAAGGCAGTCAACCCACTCCTCTCGAACATCATCAATGTCTTTTTCAGAGTAATTCTTTTGTGGAAACTGTAAAAGTAAAAACAATACAAAAAAGATTGATTAATGAATATGTTATATAATTAAACTATTTAATTAAATAAACTCAAACATTAATTAACATCATAAAACCTCAACTTACAATATTGAACATAATTATTTAATCTCATATACATAAAAATGACATAACAAAAATATTGAAGCACATGTCTTTGGTTATGCTAAACCAAAATTTAATTAACACGATTTTAACTTCAAACAATTGAATAATATATAACACAATTGAATAATATACACTCAATTTGAATGTGAGCAGCTTGAAAAGTAGAAATTTGTGTTAAATAGGTGCCACTCTTGATAAGATGTATGTATACGTGACCCAAAGTATAAAACATAAAGGGAAGCAGCATACCCACTCAAGTTCCGAACGTCTCTACTCACCTGCATAGTTGGGCAGCAGCACTGTACATTTGCTGCTCTCAATTGCTAAGTTCTAGATGTTTAGTATGTGCTCAATTGCAGGCTATGTTCTTATATGTATAGCAACCTCACATAATTTAAATCAATTTATTAAATATTGATGAAAGTGTGTCACAACGGCATATCTTACAGGAGCCCAAGACAAGTTTGATATCTTGAGAAAATAAAAGGCTCATTTTATACAAAAATTGTACATAACAATTATGTTATCCGGAGTTGATATAATTAAATACGGTCCAATATTAAGAAAATAAATTGTGCTTTAGTGAGAAAGAACAATTTGATAAGTTAAGTTAATTCCACCTTGATGCAAGTTAATTCCACCAATAAATAGAATATGTCACCTTTAAGTAAATCACAAATTTCTAAGGTTAATTAATAAAATATTGATAATAGATGAAATCAGCTGCTATTACCAATCACAACAAATTACCTTAATAACAGGGATTTCACTCAATTCAACCAGCAGAAAAGCAGTGACTTATGTAGAGAAAATTACGACGATTTTAAAACTAAGATGAGTTACCATACCACCTGTTCATTATATTACTTTCATCAACTAGTATAAAGCAGTTTTAACAACTCAGGAATAGTAAATAAATTTTCCCCAATTTAAGTTCTTGATGCAAATAAAAATGACATTTAACAAAATTATTATATGGGAGCTTCAGTGAGCCCCAACTCCTCTGAAACACAATATAATTTCATAAATCAAATCCCAATTAATCCTCAAATCCCAACCCCTAAGTTTGAATCAAGATCTGCAAAATTCATTAATTTTACTGTATATTTAGGCCCAATGCCACCTTCTGTTCCAATACTCCCAATTTTTGGTTATAAAAATAATAATATTCATCAACAAGATTAATTTTTTTAATTAAAATTAACACAATAAGCTAACACAATGTCATAATTAAAATTAGCACAATAAGCTAACTCATCATGACATTGAGAAACACAAATTTCCTGCACCTTCAATCCAATATACACCGAGACACACTTGTATGTTGATAACTTTAAAGTTTGTACAAAAATCTCACTAGCTAGGATATTTTTTAATTTTAAATTCCTGCAGGGTGCATATATATTATATGCTCTCTCTATCTCTTTCTTAATACTAGGCATAGCTCATTATATTCTTTTGCAGGAACATTACTAATACCTTAGACTTCATACCCAGCTACTCTCTTCACAATATCCTTACAACCTAAGCAGCAGCTTCAACTACTGTTTAGATTCTATATAATAGAACTAAAGTATATGCTTACTATTATATAGAAACAAAGTATAAAAGTTTTTTAATTATTTAGATTCTATATATTTGATTACTCAGCAATTATCACATGAAAATACAGAAAGGAGATTCATATCTGAATATTTTCCTTGTTAAACGTGTTTAACCATCTTTTCACTTTATTGAAATCCAATTTAACAATATTAAAAAGGTAAATATTCACTGCAGCTCATCACTCTCCTAACACAATGCTTCTTAATGAAGAACTAATTTATTTATTTATTTTTTTCTGGTGATTTATTATTGTTGATGACCAAATTTTCATTAAATGCATCAATCAAAGACTACGGTGATTGCAGAGAAATAAAAGATAATCGACGTGGTTGACCTTGTAATAAGTATAATAGAATCAAAGTATATGCTTACTATTATATAGATTCTATATAATAGAATCAAAGTATATGCTTACTATTATATAGCTAGTGATGGAAGTGTAAACAACCAAACACACACACATATGTAAGTAACAATTAGAAAAAAGAACTATAAGAAGGCATAAAATTGGAATTTGAAGTTTAAACAAAAAACAGAGCAAGGAAACCAAACCTAAAAATATGTGAAGTGAACCATTACTACATATCATAAACGGAAGACAACATCATTTTCCCTAACTAAAATTTTTAAAGAAAGGGACACAACCTGAATTTTGCATTGTCCTTAACCATTACTGCCCCCAGTGCTAACTGTCCCACCTCTTTCACTGCTTTTTCTCATTTATCTAATTTAATTCAATGCTTCATTTATTCCTTTCTTCTACCCCTCTCTCTCCATATTCATAAATCCAATTCCACACACAACTTGATATCTTTACATTCTTTTGCCATTGAAAAATTAGTATTTTACATCATGCATTCAGATTTTTTATAATTTTTTTTTAAAGCATATCCACTGAGATTTTTCAAAACTCACAAAATAATAAATGGATTTTTCTCCAAGTAACTGATAGTGTCATAGCATCAGTACATACACGATTTATAAAACTATACGTACACACATGTATCATTTATTTAAAATCGAGAATCAAGATAAAAGGGATATACAGAAATACAAAAATTTGGTTGGGGCATTTCATCAAACATGTGATAGGCATAGTAAATTGAACCCCCTTTTTAAACTCAAGTTCCTTGAACCAATATTGGCTTGTAATTAAGATAATCGAAAGCACAAAGCAGACAACAAAGGTTCAGTGAAAATGTACAGCAGGATACACTACATAAAAGAGTTAATATCGGTGATTTGTGGGAGAAAGATGAATAAATTTTGAGAGAAGTTCAGGGATGGGAAGCAACAAGATGAAAGAGATGAAATGCAAAAATAACCTTACCGGATGCTGGATTCGGTGGTGGACGCCGATCTCACACAGCGAGACACACGATGGAGGTGGAGCAAGAGCTAGAGCCAGAGCTACAGCCGGGGGAAGCGGAGTACGCGCCCCTCTCTGTTTCTCGTTTTTATTGCGCCAACGGAGAAGGGAAAGGCCGCGCCAGAATTAGGAGAAGAGGAATAACATCGGAATCGGAGGGAAGGGGCATATTGCGGTGGTAGACTGATAGTGTCCGGCGTTGAGTGGTGTGGGCGCCGTCGTGAACAGAGATAGAACTTAGGTTTTATGTGTTGAAGTGTCGAAGAGTGTTGTATACTTAGATTTAGGGATTATGTATTCAAATATTATAATAATAAATATAAGTAAAATATATATTTTTAGTTTATTTTATTAAAAAATGTTAAGACCACGGGAAAAGACCACGGTGTTTATTCCCGTCGTCTTTTATTATGTATCTGAATTTAAGACCACGAAAAAGGACCACTAGAGGTTAAACCCGTGGTCTTATATTGTGAACACTGAATTTAAGACCACGGGGATATTTAAGACCACGGTTTCGTCACTTAAGACCACGGACAGAAAGTATACCCGTGGTCTTTTCTCCGTGGTCGAAGGTGATTTTTGGCATAGTGGTAGCAAAGCCTATAGAGTCTTTAATAAAGTCTCTCTCTGTGTGGAGGAGACACCCCATGTTGTATTTGATGAATCTTTTCATGAGTACAGCAAGGAGAAGCTAGCAGAAGAGGTGGATCAGCTGAATCTGTTGATTAGCGTTTAAGTATGCATGTATTTTACCTATTTTGTGTATTATTTTGTGTACTATAATGTATTGTTTAGCGTATTTATATATAATTTCACACTTTCTAATTAGTTATAAGTATTTATGTTTTCTATTTAAATAAGAAGCATATGTATAATGTATTGAACACCTAAGACAATGTACTAAATACTTAAGACACTTTAGTGATCGAATTTTACATGTTTGGATTGTATTTGTACTCATAAGTGAAGACTCCAATTCTGTCCAATGTTTGGACTCAAAACACATTTTCGTATTTGCACAATATCTGGAGCCTCACTAAACCAATTGAACCAATTCCAGTTGTAATTGATCACTAATTCGTTGCTCTACAACTTGTCTTCAGGGCTTAAGTGTCAAAAGTTCCGGCTTCAATGGTCAAAATGACAATCAATGCAGGGCTTCAGAATTCCGCCATCTCAGTACACATGTTGGGAAATAATTCACCATAATTCACACAAAAGTCCAATTTACACAAGACCAAATCCATTGGTTAGCCAAGAAATTCATCAAGACACAGTAGAAATATTAAAGGCGTTGTTTTGTGCAAGCTGAGATATCTGTTTTTCAATAGACCACCATAAATTCGCGGAGAAAAACAATCCAGTTTTACCAACTCCACTATTATGGTCATAACTCACAATCTAGAGATCCAATTTTGGAGATCTTAGACTCCTTGGAAAGATAATCCAACGGCCTACAATTTTCATTCAGAAGTCAAGATGAAATTCAGACGGAAAGGGCAATTAAATTACTGATGTTTACAGGCCACGTGAATTGGTTGCTAAAGTCTCCATGATTCACTATTTGGAGGCCTATATAAAGAGCCCTTTAGCAACCCTTGAAGGCATCCCATTTTCCTTGTAATCCTTCTATCTTAGTCTAGTATCTCTCTTAGAAATATGAGTTCTTATTGTATTAGTATGAGCAGCTAAATATTTTACTAGAGTTAGGGATGAAGCTTTAGTAAAGTATTAGTAATGTTCTTGGTTATTCAATAAAGATTTTCAAAGTTTCAATCCTTTAGTCATTTGAAGAGATTTTAAGAGAGGTTTTGATGTGTCATTACTTTGATTTGTTGTAGACTTATTGGCACAACAAATGCTCAGTTTTACATATCAACTATTGATTTTATAAACTTGTTCGAATTTCTAAAGGCACTTTTCAAAAGTATTATATGTGCTCAAAGTTATATCTTCCGATTGAAATCACTTGATTGTTAGATTTCGATTGAGTTATCAAAGATAACCAAGATCATAACTCTAGTATTTTTATCTAAAGTAGAATCCCGAAGCTCTAGTATTTTGTTACTTTATTTAAACGTCTCAACTAGATAATATCTTTTTCTTCCAAATCTCCCTGTGGTTCGACACTCGGTCTCCCGAGAAATTTTATTACTTGAAATCAACCTACACTTGGGTACGTAACTCTCAAGGAGCTATCAAGTTTTTGGCACCGTTGCCGGGGAGGTTTTGCGGAGAACAAATCCATCGGTTGTGAGGTTTATCCTCACAAGTTTGTGAGTTCTTCTCTCTATCTCTCTACTGTATTATATTTATTTGTATGCATAATTGGACTCGTGATATTATAAGTGGTCGTTTAATAAGAGGTTATAACATTAATTTTAGAAATATTGCATCAAGTATGGCAGACAATGAAAGTGTTGATGGAGATAATGTTCAAAACCAAAATGATTTTGAAAGACGCAATAATGAAAATTTGCATGTGCGTTCTATGCGTGAATTTATTGAACCCCAACGAAATTCGGTTCCATCATGCATAGTGTACCCTCAAGATGCAGATAATTTTAGGTTTAAACATGGTATGATTCAATTGCTCCCTAATTATCATGGTTTTGACTCTGAAAATCCTTACTTGCATTTAAAAGAATTTGAAGACATTTGTGAAACATTTAATGAACCAAGGTGTACTCAAGAAGCTATTAAGCTAAAGTTATTTCCTTTTTCTCTTAAAGATAAAGCAAAAACTTAGCTTAATTCTCTTAAACCAAACTCAATTACATCTTGGCAATAGATTCAAACTGAATTTTTGAAAAAATTCTTCCCGATTAATAAGACGAATGCTTTAAAAAAAGAAATCAAGAATTTTTTCCAAAAGAGTGATGAGCAATATTTTAAATGTTGGGAACGTTTTAAGGATTTATTAAATGTTTGCCCTCACCATGGTTTTGAAACTTGGAGAACCGTAAGTTTCTTCTATGAAGGTTTAAACGCTGAAACAAAACAATTTGTGGAAATGATGTGTAATGGTGAATTTTTGGATAAAAATCCTGATGATGCACTTGAGTATTTAGACCATCTAGTTGAAAAAACTCAATCTTGGTATAATGAAAATACTTCTGAAGGCTCAATTAGATCTAAGCTTGAAAATTCTAAAGGAAAATATAATTTAAGTCAAGAAGACGATCTAAATGCTAGAATTGAAAGTTTGCAACTAAAGAAACCTAAGGAAGTAAAATTTGTGCAAAATGATGACATATGTGAAATTTGTGCCATTAATGGACATGTAACTAATGAATGCCCACAAATTCCTATTTTCAAAGAGATGTGTCATGAACAAGTAAATGCATTATCTAATTTTCAAAATTCATATCCATCAGCTTTTTCTGAAACATACAACCCAAATTGGAAAAATCATCCAAACTTTAAGTGGAAAAATGAAAGTGTGTTACAACCTTTTCCCACCCAGAAAAACCCCAATTCCAATTTCACCCAACATAATAAACCACATATAAAAAGCCTTGAAGAAACTTTACAAGCCTTTATGCAAGAACAAACAACCGTCAACAACCAAACGTCACAAGCCATCAATGATATTAAAAGTACATTATCTACTTTAACTAATTCCTTAAGAACAGTTGAGAAAGGAAAGTTTCCTGCTCAACCTCAACAAAATCCTGCTGGGCAATGTCAAAGTTCCTCTAATGCACCAGAAAATGTTAATTTTGTCACCACTTTACGAAGTGGAAAATTAATTGACAAAACAATCAACCTTGAGAAACAGGAAGTTGAGTCAACCCAGACCCCGAATAATGAAGATATAAATAAAGGAGAAGATGAAAATAAGAATTTAAACCCTATTAAGAAATCATCCACTGCTCCTTTTCCTAAAAGATTACACCCAATTAAGAAATTGGACCAAACCTCTGAAATATTTTAGGTTTTGAAACAAGTAAAAGTTAACATTCCACTACTAGATGCAATAAAGCAAGTTCCATCTTATGCCAAATTTTTGAAAGATTTGTGTACTGTAAAGAGAAAACTACATGTTGAAAATAAGGCATTTTTAACAGAGAGTGTAAGTTCAATTTTTCAACAAGAAACCCCTCCTAAATACAAAGATCCTGGTTGTCCAACAATATCTTGTATTATTGGGAATACAAAAGTAGAACATGCACTTCTTGATCTTGGTGCGAGTGTTAACCTTTTACCGTTTTCTGTGTATAAACAACTGGATTTGGGAGAATTAAGGAAAACTACTGTCACACTTCAATTGGCAGATCGTTCTATAAAAATTCCAAGAGGTATAGTAGAGGATGTGTTAGTGCAAATTGATAAATTCTATTTTCCGGTAGATTTTATTGTTTTAGACACATGCCCAGTCTCAAATCCATCATCTCAACATCCAATCATTTTAGGAAGACCATTTCTTGCAACTTCTAATGCTTTAATAAACTGTAGAAATGGTGTTTTAAATCTTTCTTTTGGAAATATGACTTTGGAGTTAAATGTTTTTAACATTTCTAAGCAACCACAAAGTAATGATGAGGCTAATGAAATTGATGTAATCGAGACATGTACGCTTGAACAATTGATAACCTCATTTTCTGATCCATTAGAAAATTTGATAAATGATTGTGTTAATGATAACAGTTCGGAGTTTGATTCCATTCCTATGATTTCACAAGTTTCAAAGCTTAATGAATGGAAACTCAAATTTGAACAATTATCAAAGTCCGAAAAGGCTCCAACCCAGTCAAGCGAGCAACCACCAGTTTTAGAGTTGAAGCCTTTACCATCAAATTTGAAATATGCTTTTTTGGGTGCTAATGATACTTATCCGGTAATAATATCCTCTAAGTTAAGTTATGATCAAGAGCATAAATTATTAGAGATATTAAAGATTCACAAGCATGCGATAGGGTGGTCTATATCAGATATAAAAGGAATTAGCCCATTAATTTGCAGTCATAATATTTATTTAGAGGAAAATGCTAAACCCTCTAGGCAGATGCAACGAAGACTTAACCCTAATATGAAAGAAGTGGTGAGAAATGAAGTGATTAAGCTATTAGACAATGATATTATCTATCCTATCTCTGATAGTAAATGGGTAAGTCCTACTCAAGTTGTGCCTAAGAAATCTGGAGTAACTGTAGTAAAAAATGATAAAAATGAATTGATTCCAACTAGGACTGTTACTGGTTGGCGTGTATGCATTGACTACAGAAAATTAAATTTAATGACAAGAAAAGATCATTTTCCTTTACCTTTTATGGACCAAATTTTGGAAAGAATTGCTGGGCATGAATTTTATTGCTTCTTAGATGGATATTCAGGGTATAATCAAATTGCAATTGCACTAGAAGATCAGAAAAAAACAACATTTACATGTCCTTTTGGAACGTTTGCATATCGTAGAATGCCATTTGGATTATGTAATGCCCCAGCAACATTCCAAAGATGTATGGTAAGTATTTTCAGTGACATGGTTGAACGTTTTCTTGAAGTTTTCATGGACGATTTCTCTGTCTTTGGAAATTCTTTTGATGATTGCTTAATAAACTTGACTAAAGTCTTAGCTAGATGTGAGGAGAAAAATCTTGTCCTTAACTGGGAAAAATGTCATTTCATGGTAACTGAAGGAATTGTGTTAGGCCACATTGTTTCATCAAAAGGATTAGAAGTTGACAGGTCCAAAATTGATCTAATAGCCAACCTACCAATACCAAAATCAGTTAAAGATATTAGATCATTTCTAGGACATGCAGGTT
>JAPKLY010001034.1:0-15741 GCA_026898435.1 Prunella vulgaris
GAACAACTGGTTGTTGTTCAGTCTGAATAGGAGCTTCTTCTTCAACTTCCTCCGGCTGTTCACTTGTCAAGTCTACAGTTGTAGACTTGTCAAAATCTTCAGATTCTTTAGCCTCTCTAGAATGAAATCTCTTTGCTCTTTTCTATCTGTCTACTTCATCTTCAGAGTCAGTCTTCTCATCCCTTAAGAGCAACTTTCTTCTAACACTTTTCTTTTTCCTTTCATAGTGTTTCAAAGGGCTTGAAACTGTGGTAGTCTTCTTCTTCACATCTTTACTCTTCTTTCTGTTCTTCTGTTTTGTAGCCATATATAAGAGCATCAACATCTCCTCTCTTAAAATTGGCTTCCCAACAATTCTATGTACAAGAATGGGTTGTCCAATGTGTCCATTGAACAGAGTAAAACCAACTTCCTTCAAAATATAATTCTGAAACAAACTAAAACCTTTGTTTCTGCCTTCTTTCACAACATCATTACTTATATTTCTCAAAAGCAATTCTCTTATGACAACAAGAACTTCTTTATCTATGGCTATCAAGAGATCCCACATAAGTCTAGTTCCTGTATCATGTGCACCAGTTCTACAAAATAAATATTTATCAATAATTTCATATAAATAAACGTACTCTACTGCAAGGTCGTTCTTCTTGAATGTCCTTTTCCAATTTTCTGGAAATGGCTTCTCTGCAGTGAACTTCTTCCAATATTTCTTTTCCTCATCAACAAAACTGAGGTTGTCATAAGAATCTCCTCCAGTTCTCAAGTGTAGAGCCTTGCAAATATCTCCAGCACTAATGTTAACTGTCCTTCCCTTAAGCTTAAATGTCAACCATTTTCTTTCAACATCTTCTTCAGCATTTCTGTAGAACTCTAGAACAATCTTGTCATCATACGCATTACGAATTTGTGTGAGACAGTAATGGATTCCTTGATTTATTATTTGCCTAACAACGCCTTCCATTGCTTCTATAGGGTGCTTTCTCCGCAGTTCTTCAAAGTCAAACAGAGCACCAAAGAGGACCTTCATTGCCATAGCTTGGGGTTTAAAGAGTGAGGGATATGGAGTGTTTAGGGGGATTCAAAAATGTAAAGTGAGGTCAAAGGAATCAAGAATCCTTTAAATACCTTTCCTTACATGTGCTCAAGATAGGGGAGGGTATAACTGTCTTTTAAAATGAATGAGTGTTTAAATTTTGAACTAAAACTTATGAAATTAAGTCTGTACAAAATATAACTCATATGGATATTAAAATCAATTTAAAATGTCACACATATTCAAACATTCTATTAATTAAAATGTTGAATAATCCAAAATACCTGTATCCAAAGTACTGGCGTTTCTGAATTAATAGTGCTTCATTTAATTTCCCAGAATTGTTCAAAGTACTGTAAATTCTCTAAATTTGCAGTTGATTTGCTTAGAATATGAAAGTCTACATTTGTAAGGAGTCTGCAGTTTGATGCCAAGTCTACAGCTGTAGAGTTAACAACTCTGCAGTTGAGGGACTTGGCAGCTGCATATTTCCTTTTCTATAGATTTTCAATTTTCTAAGTTTATCTTTGCAATTTAGTGATTTTCATAGAGTCTTTTCACAATTCTAGCAATCCCAAATTGCCTCTCAAGACATAAAATCTTTATTCACACAAAGGTTTAGTGAAAATGTTAGAAAGATTCAAATCAGTATGAGTCTTTGTTAACTTCACATCCTTTCTTTCAACATGGTCTCTTATGAAATGATGCCTTACAGCAATGTGTTTTGATCTAGAGTGTAACACTGGGTTCTGTGTTATTGCAATAGCACTTGTATTATCACAGAATATAGTGGTTTCTCTTGCATCAATCTCATAGTCTTGTAATTGATATTGCATCCATAAGATTTGTGCACAACAGCTTCCAGCAGCAATGTATTCTGCCTCAGTTGTAGAGACATCAATAGAATTTTGCTTCTTACTGAGTCATGCCACCAATCTTTCACCTAGGAATTGACATATGCCACTACTACCCTTTCCATCAATCTTGCAGCCTGCAAAATATGAGTCAGTGTAACCAATAAGCTTAATTCCTCCTTCTTTAGGATACCATAATCCTAGATTTTGTTTGAATTTGACATATTTGATGATCTTCTTTACAACATTCAATTGTGATTCCTTAGGATTGACTTGGAATCTAGCACATACAGCTATTGTAAACATAATGTCAGGTCTTCTTGCTTTAAGGTATAGCAATGATCCAATTAGTCTCCTATATTTTGTTACATCAACACTTTTGCCATTTTCATCTTTGTCTAAACTCACAGAAGAGGTCATAGGTATATTGGTAGGCCTAGAGCTATCCATTCCAAACCTTTTCATAAGCTCTTGTTTATACTTAGCTTGATTGATGAAAATTCCATCTTTCATTTGCTTAACTTGTAATCCCAAAAATAAATTCAGATTTCCTGTCATGCTCATTTTAAATTTCTCTGTCATGAGCTTAGATAACTTTCCGCATAAATCTTCATTGGTTGACCAAAAGATTATATCATCAACATAGATTTGAACAAGCAAAGTGTCATTTCCATGTTGTAATCTAAATAAGGTCTTGTCAACTACACCCTTTTTGAAACCATTCTTGATCAAGTGATCACACAGGGTGTCAAACCATGCTCTTGGAGCTTGTTTAAGTCCATAAAGGGCTTTTCTAAGCTTATACACCATATTTTCAGCTGTAGATTCCTCAAATCCTAGTGGTTGTTCAACATACACTTCCTCAGATAGTAAACCATTTAGAAATTCACTCTTTACATCCATTTGATAGACTATAAGTTCATATGTGCATCATAGGCTAGAAATATTCTTATAGCTTTTAATCTTGCAACTGGGGCAAAAGATTCATCAAAATCTATACCTTCAGCTTGACAGTAGCCTTGAGCAATTATCCTTGCTTTATTTCTGGTTACAATCCCATCTTCGTCAAGTTTATTCTTGAAAACCCACCTAGTGCCAATCACTTTGTGATTCTCACATCTGGGTACAAGTTCCCATATTTGATTTCTTTCAAAACCATTCAATTCTTCTTGCATTGCAATGATCCAATTCACATCCTGCAGTGCTTCATGAATATCTGTAGGTTCTGATGATGAGAGGAATGTAGCAAACATTGCCTCATGGATTTGTCTTCTGGTCTTTACAGGATCAGATATGTTTCCAATTACATGCTCAGGAGGTGATTTCTCAACCATTTCAAGTCTGGTTCAGGTTCTAGTCCTTGATCATTGTTCTCTACAGCTGTAGATTCACCTATTGCAGACTCATCAAGTCTTATTGTTGGTGTTTCTACCCCTGTTAGAACATTCTCATAGACTAGGTATTCAACATTCTCTATAGGTGGTAACTTAACTATCACAGTGCCAAAGCCTTTGTTGGTCAAATCTATAGGAGTTTTGATTTCAACATATGGTTGTTGACTTGTGACAGTAGAGTGTCCTCTTTAGAGTCTTCAACTAAGTCTTCATTAAAGCTATGTTGTTCATAAAAAACAACATGATCCACAATCATTGATCTCTTATTATACACTCTGCATACTTTGCTAACATTAGAATATCCTAGGAAGATACCTTCATCTGACTTAGAGTCAAAAGTCTAGAGGTGTTCTTTCCCATTATTCAATATATAGCATTTACATCCAAATATGTGTAGATAAGAGATACTTGGAGTTCTTTCTTTCCATAACTCATATGGGGTCTTCTTATGATCCTTCACTATCAAGCATCTATTCTCAGTATAGCATGCTGTGCTTGTTGCCTCTGCCCAAAATCTCTTAGGTAGATTTGCTTCCACTAACATTGTTCTGGTTGCCCCCTTGAGTGTTCTATTCTTTCTTTCTGCAATACCATTATGCTGTGGGGTTCTAGTTGCAGAATACTCATGCATAATGCCATACAATGAGCAATACTCCTCAATTACTTGATTGTGAATTTTATTCCTCTGTCTGATATGATCTTCACAATCTTCAAATTCTTTTCATTCTGAATCCTTCTTATTAACTCTGGTAACCTCAATAGAGTTTCACTCTTTTTTCTTAGAAACACAGTCCAAGAAAATCTTGAGTAATCATTTATCACCACTAGAGTGTACTTATTTCCACCAATGCTTACAGGTTCAAGTACTCTTGATGTGTAGTAATTCAAGTACTCTTGATGTGCTTGAGTGTATCTTGCTTTTGAAAGTCTTCTTGATTAGTTTCCCTTTAACACAGGCATCACATAGATGTTCCTTCCCGAACTTTGTGTTTGGTAGACCTCTCACAAGTCTGTTATTCACAAGTTCATTCATGGTTTTAAAGTTTATGTGATTCATCCTTTTGTGCCATAACCAACTAACCTCATTGGAACTGTTAGCAAGAAAACATGTAGTTTCAACTGTAGAGTCCCACTCTACAATGTAAATATTCCCTTATCTAGTTCCTGTCAGTTTTGTGGTTTGGGATTCAATATCTTTGACTATGCAAGTGTCATGTGTAAAGTCTATAGTGTAGCCTTTGTCACAGAATTGACTTACACTTAGCAAATTATTCTTTAAACCTTCTACCAGATAAACATCATTGATCTGAACTTTTCCTTTAAGCAAACTTCCTGATCCTTTAGCTGTTCCACTGGCATTATAACCAAAAACAACTTTAGGACCTTTGTGTTCTTTCACATCTTGTAACAAACTTCTATCTCCAGTCATGTGTCTTGCACAACCACTGTCTATGTACCAAATCTCTCTTTTGGTGGTCGTAATTTGTCCTTGCAAAATAAAGTGAGTTATTTAGGAATCCAAAATTTTGGATCTCCTTCAGTGATACTCTTTGCAATCCAAGCATTTTTGGGAGCAGTAGAGTTTCTACAGTTCTTGCTTGATCCTCCTTTTTTACTGGTTGTAAAGGGAGACAAATTGGACTCATTTCCATTTCCAGAATCTATCAAAATTGAATCTTCTTTCAATCTTGAGCTTGTTGAAGATTTCATCTTCTGATTGCATAGTTGTCACAGACTCTGCTATTGGTTTTAGAGTCGTATCTTGAAACATGTTGGTGACCCCAGTAGCATTCATAATCTCTTTTATCTTCTGTTGTTTTCTTGGTGACAATTCTTTGAACAAATTCAAGAATTGCAGATCATCTGGCTGTAGGGTTGTAGTTACAGCTTCTCCAGTAGTTGATGTAGAACCTTTGATGAACTTTATCTCAGGTTTTCTTCCAGGAATTGAATTTTGCAAGTGATCCATCCATTTGAAAGGATTATATCCTATCCCAGTTAAATCACATGTGTGTCTTTGTTCAGACAATATCTTCCTCAATTGTCTGGATGACTTTCCAAAATAATTCAACTTCTTTTGAAGGTATGTATTACTTTCTTCAAGATCAGCTATCACACTTTCTTATGTTCTGATTGTTTCCTTCAGTTCAGCACAGTCTACAACTCTACAACTTGCCTCATTGAAAAGTTCTTCATTGTCGTTTTTTAGACAATTGTAGCCTTCTCTGAGTTCTTGTAGAATCTGCAGTTGCTTTTCAGCATCCTCTATTCCAACCAATAGAGCTTTAACATGTTTTCTTCCAATGTGATTATCTCTTCTATGATCTTCATTCTCCTCTTGAAGTCTTTGGATTGCATCAAGCTTGTCACTGGGAGACTCCTTGTCTGTTATATAACTAGATTATGAGCATACCTCTTCATCTTTAGCCATAAGATAGATAAGAGCTTCTTCATCTGAATCAGTTGAATCAGAGTCTTCTAAATCTGCAGTTGACTTTTGAGAAGAAGAGGAACCTTCTTCTTGGTTTTTATCTAACTCTGAAAGAAGTGCTCTAATTCTCTCCTTGTCAAACTTTTTCTTCTTGTCCTTTCTAGCCTTCTTTTCCTCATCAGTGTATTTTTCTGCCTTGGGGTATGGACAGTTTTTGATGTAGTGTCCAGGTTTTCTGCAGTTATAACACAGATAAGTTGAGTTAGGTGCTATAGATTTCACCTTACCATATTCCTTTGGTGTGTACTGCTTCTTCTTAGTCCATTTGCCAAATTTCTTGAGCTGCTTTATAAAAAGAGCCAAGTCTTCTTCATCAGAATCTGCAGCTGTAAGGTTGTCAGCCACTAGAGCTGTAACCTTTGCACTGTTAGGTTCTTTTGTTCTACTTATGTCAAATTCATAAGCCTTCAAATCTGAAAAGAGTTCAAAGGTGGATATCTTAGATAAATCCTTTGATTTTCTCATGGCAATCACTTTCATGTCCCATTCAGAAGGAAGTCCTCTAAGAACTTTCATGTTCATTTCTCTCTGTGAATACTCATTACCAAGTGAGTCTAGCTCATTGAGAATCTCAATGAATTTTAATTCAAACTTTTCAAGAGTTTCTCCAGATTTCATTTTGAAGTTCTCAAACTTTTGAACTGCTATCATGAGTTTGTTTTCCTTGATTTGTTCAGTTCCTTCACAAATCATTTCCAACTTTTCCCATATATCTTTTGCAGTTTTGCAGTTTTTGATCTTGCTAAACACAATTTTATCTAAGGAGTGATAAATAGTGTTCTTTGCAACATTGTCAAGATTGAACCTTCTCTTGTCATCCTCTGTCCATTCCCTTCTGGGTTTGGGGATGATCTGAGCTAGTTGATTAGTGTGATTATTTGCTTGAAATTTGTGTGATTTAATTGCATATTTTATATAATTTCATGCATTTAGTTACATTAATTGGATCATTTGAGCTTAATTGTTGAGAAATGTGTTTGCTATTTATTTTGTAGAAAATTGTGATTAATGTAGCAAAAATGCCTCTCAAATAAATTTTTGAGAAGTTAATTAAATGGGTGAAGATAAAAAGTAAGTTGGTCTCCATTGTTATTGAAATTGAGTCCAAGATAATTGAGTTGTGTGGATTATTTTATTAACATTTGAAGACCCTTTTTGTTTTATGCTGCAGAGATAATTTGATCATATCCCACTCTCATAAATTGACCGAATTTGTAGGCAAAAGAAGAGAAAGACGTGGCTAAATTATGAGCACAAACAAGATTATTTGGAGACCATTTTCTAAAAAACCACCACCCATTTCATTGCAATTAAAATAGCAGCTGTCCAACTTCTTGAGCCACACACCATATTTAATTAAGAAACAGAGAGGAAAGCTGCGTGTAAGCAAGAAACCCAGCAACAACTCTGTTTTAAACTGCCGGAAATCTCTGTTTCGAAGCACTCTTCACCGGAAAACAGAGAAAACAGCCACCACTCAAGTCCGTCAGCCGTCGCGCCACGACCTTTTCCGTCACAAGCTTCTGTCCACCTCAGCATCGGAAAAGACACCCACTGCCGGGAAAGTTCTGAGCCAAATCTCGCAGCTGTTCTCTCGTCCAACTCTCACAGTCGGAATTCTTTAGCCCTGCTCCACCGACGAGCCTCTGTTTGCAACCGGAGATCAACGGAGCCACCATCCAAGTCTGTTCGAAGAAGAAAAGAAGAAGCGCTGGAAGATGATAAAGTGCAGAGCAATTTGGAAGAGTTGTGAAAATGAAGAAGTGCTATGCATAATTGAAGAGTTGTCGAAGGAAAGAAAAAGAGCTATTTCAGTGTTAAGATTCAAGGAAACGAAGAAAAGACGTTGAATACTTGAAGAATTGTTATCAAGGTAAAACACGTTTTAAGAAATCAGAAAAATGGTTTGGGCTGTTGAGTTAAGGCCCATTCGAATTATTTAATACTAGTCCATTTCTTAATTTTTTTCTGAAGCCCATTTGTGGAGAAATTAAAAGGGAAGGCAGCAGCTGGAAAGAGACTCCCCGGGAGGAAAATATCCCTCATCTCCTCACACACACTCTCACACATTTAATTAGGATTTAATGTTTTTTTTAATTAAATTTAATTTTAGTTGAAGATTTTATTGAAAATTGAAGTCGTATGCATTCTATTTAGGTGACTTTTACCCTTTATTTAATTTTGCTAGTTTTATTTTAATGATTATGTTTTATTGCTTTTCATTTGTTATGGATTTGTTTGAGATAATTATTATTGGCGAGATTTTGAGTGTTTGAGTGTTTGAAATTATGTGGGTAATTAGTTAGTGGGGTGTTTTTGTGAATTTATTCTAATTGGAAGTTAAATGATTAGTTTAATGAGGTTTGTTTGATCAATTGCTTGTTGGACTCTTTAATTCATATGAGTAGATTGTTTGTTGCAACGAGAGTTGAATGAGCATATTTATTTTGTATGGGTGTGAGTTCGATTTTGTGATTTGAGTTTATATTGGATTATCTCAACGAGAGTTGGGTAATTTAATTTTCATTAGAAATTTCATTAATCTACATTAGTTGCTTAAATTAATCTTTAGGTAATTAATGAGGAGACAAAAGGTGGGGCACCTTAGTATACGAGTGGAAAAGGACGCTAGGATTTTTCTTAGCCTTGTGTGATTACCGGGTGGGAAACAGTGAACTATTCCTATAACAATCTACATGCTTCACTGACGTGTTAATCCTAGGCTTATCCAGTACGGTTTAATGTGTTTATTTTATGTGATTGCTACTATCTTTGACCAACAAAAGGGATAAATGAACTTGTCGAACCATTAATTGATTACCCCGTAATGAAGAACACCCGAACACATTTTCTCTTATTTGTTATATCCTTGTTGATTTGTTTACTTGTTTGCTATTTTAGTGTCTTGTTTAGTAAAATTCTTAGTTCTAGTTTAATTTCTTTGTTCTAGTTAGTTGTGCTATTTTAATTTTGCATTTAGTTTGATTGGGGAACAAGTTGATCACACTACAATCAAGTGCTGAAATATAGTTCTAGGGCTACACTAGCCACTAATCTCGTGGGATTGATAATTTAACTAAGCACTTACTATTGCTACATGAACTTCTTATACTTGAGAAGTAAGTGTTTGTAAAACACGTGTCAAGTTTATGGCGCTGTTGCCGGGAATTAGATCGGCTTAGGTGTAACTTAGTGCTAATTGAACTTGATTGATAGTATTTTTATTTTATTTTGTTTGAATTTGATACTTGGTTCTCTTTGGTGTAGGTGCACTTCATTGTGAAAATGGATGGATACTACCAATACCCTTGGAGCCCATGTTATGATCAAAGTGGTATGGTATATCCTCCCCAACAAGAAGAAGTTGGTTATGATAATTGGGGGAACTTTGACTACAATTATCACATGCAACAAGTTCACTCATATTATCAAGATTCGAGATATACAGAAGTATCGTCCACTTTTCAAGATGCATTAGCGGCCTTCATGGAGAGTTCTCGACAAGCCGAAGAAAAAAGGAAGAAGATCGAAGAGACAAGACCTACATTTGACGGTCTTGATCTAGCAAAGCAAATAGATGATATAATGCGTCGTATTGATGAATATGGCTGGGGAAAGAATGGTAAGACTGAGGAAAACAGATTCTCATCCGAATAAAAAATTGGCCAAGGAGAGTTATATCACAATTTTGATTATTATTGCATTAAAGAAGAGGTGGACGAAGAAGAAAGTGAGAAAGTAGAAAGAATTGAGGAAGAAAAGGAAGTGGAAAGAGAAGAGGAAAAAGAGGAAGGAGAAGATGAAGAAGTGGACTATTGTTGTGAATTAATCGGAATATTCGACCTCAATAAGACTCCCAGATATAAGACTTGAAGAACTTCGATGAACACAAAATGCAAAAATTAAGAAAAATCAAGAGAACAAAGAATTTTACGTGGTTCGATTAAATTGATCTACGTCCACGGATGGGGTTGGCTCACTTCACTAATCAATGGAATAATGTTTATAGATTACAAGCTTTCTCACTCTAGTCTCTCTAAGTAAATTGAGTGATATTATTATTCTCCAGGTATGAATACGTATATATAGATGCCCAGATCCTAACTGCCTTCTAAATCCAAAACCAATCAATGAGCTTGTATGGTTACAACCGCCTGAAATAGGATTGCTCCGTCAGCTATCAAAATAACCGCCTTAATGTCATCTCGAAACCTTCAGCTTGAGTGACTCAGGAGATTGTCATTTTAGCTCAAGAAATGCCTTCAGGATGCCTGACCTTACTCAGGAGATGCCTGGCTTTACTTAGGAGATGCCTGACTCAGGATAATAATCTCATGATTAGCCTTCAGGTTACTGAGTCTTCAGGACAAGTGCCTTCATGAATTGAGCACTCAGGATGAGTGTCACGATCAGAACACTCAGACTCAGTATCGCCTTCGCCCTTACTCAGACTCATTTTCTCTCAGGTTCAGGGCCTTGTCTCAGGATCAGGATTTAATACTCAGTATTCAAACTCAGCTTAGCTTTTACACTTAACAATTCTCCACCTTAAAGTAAGTGAGTTTCCCCATTACACACTCCACCTCAGGGACTAACTCATGATACATCCCATGACCGCAGCTTGATCAGCTCCAAACAGTATCTGAACTTGGAAATAGGTAAGACCTTAGTCAGCATATCCGCAGCATTGTCCTCAGTAGAAACCTTCTGCACTGAAATCACTTTCTTTCCACCACATCTCTCACAAAGTGAAGCCTCACATCAATATGTTTGGATTTTTCATGAATGACCTGATGCTTAACCAAATGAATTGTGCTCTGATTGTCACACTGAACTGCAACTTCCTTCTGCCTTATTCCAAATTCTTTAATCATACCCTTGAGCCACATCGCTTCCTTAACTGCTTTAGTCATTGCAATATATTCAGCCTCAGTAGTTGAGAGTGCCACTACTGATTGGAGTACTGCTCTCCAACTTATTGCTGTACCAAATAATGTGAACACATATATGGTCAAGGATTTCCTTGTGTCGATGCTTCCAGCATAATCTGAATCCACATATCTCTGAAGAGGTTGTTCTACGTCCTTAGTCTTCTCAAAGAGTAATCCCAGATTCTCAGTACCTTTTAAGTATCTCATAACCCACTTAAAGGCTTCCCAGTGTGTCTTTCCCGGATTTGCCATAAATCTATTGACCACACTGACTGAATATGCTAAATCTGGCCTGCTGCACACCATAGCATACATTATGCTACCAATTCCATTTGAGTAAGGAATTTTACTCATTTGTGCCTTCTCTTCTTCTGACTTCGGACACTGATCTGATGTCAGTTTGAATTGTTGACCAAAGGGAGTAGATACAATTCTAGATTCATGCATGTTAAACCTCCTGAGTATTTTCAGGATGTAATCTTTCCGAGTTAAGAACAATCTCCCTTTGTCCTTATCTCTGATAATTTCCATGCCAAGTATCCTCTTCGCACTGCCCAAATCCTTCATGTCAAAAGTGTTACTGAGTTTTGCCTTTAACTTCTAAATTTTTTCAGGACTCTTGCTTGCAACCAACATGTCATCCACATAGAGCAGTAGATATGTAAGTACTTCCTTTCCTTGTTTCTCAAGATAGACACAACTATCATACCTGCACCTAGTAAAGCCTATGGAGATCATGAAACTATCAAATTTCTTGTACCATTGCCTTGGACTTTGTTTCAGTCCATACAATGACTTCTTCAGTAAACACACCTTATCCTGATTTTCTAGTAAGATAAAACCTTCAGGTTGCATGTGTATTGTTTCTTCCAGATCTCCATGTAAGAAAGCTATCTTGACATCTAACTGCTGAAGCTCCAGATCCTCCTGAACAACCTTTGACAATAAAATTCGTATTGAGCAATGTTTTACAACAGGTGAGAATACCTCATTGAAATCTATCCCCTCTCTCTGAGTGAATCCTCTGGCCACCAGTCTTGCCTTGTATCTCAGTTTCTCTTTTCCTCCTGACCCCATTTCAAATTTCTTCTTGAAGATCCACTTGGAACTGACTACCTTCTGTCCCTCAACTCTGTTCACTAAGGTCCAAGTGTTGTTCTTTTCTAATGACTGAAGTTCCTCAGTCTTAGCAAATACCCATCTCTCTTTCTCTTTGCCTGACACAGCTTCAACAAAGCTTTGTGGTTCCTGATGCTCCATTTCTTCAGCTGTTATCAGGGCATAGGATACGATGTCAGCCTGACCGAATCTAGTAGGAGGGTGTATGATTTTCCTATGTCTGTCTCTTGCTAGACTATAATTCCTGAGATCTTGGTCTTCAGTATCTGAAATTGAATGGTCAGTATCACTTTCCTCAGATTCCTCCCGATGACTTCCTGAATTTTCATCTGACTCAATGCCTGCTTGTCCTGAGTTCTTGTCAGGAGTCTCCACCGCAACCTGAATGCCTTCTTCTGAAAGAATTCCATCTGAGTCCTGAGTGCTTATGGACTGATTGTATCCCATGACTTTCTCATTGAAAGTCACATCTCTACTGACGATACACCTTTTATGACCAGGTTCCAGACACCATAACTTGTATTTTTTTACTCCCTTAGGATAACCAATAAAGATACATCTCAGTGCTCTAGGTTCCAGTTTGTCCTGCCTGATATGGGCAAAAGCTGTGCAACCAAATACCTTCAGGTTGTTGTAATCTGAGATCTTTCCGTACCACACCTCATCCGGTGTCCTGAACTCAATAGCTGAGGATGGTGACTTGTTAATGAGATAACAAGTTGTAATGACTGCCTCACCCCAAAATATCTTTGGTAGCTTTGCATCTGATAGCATGCTCCGGACCTTTTCCAGGATTGTCCTGTTCATTCTCTCAGCAAGGCCATTCTGCTGAGGATTTGCAGGAACTGTCCTGTGTCTAGTTATTCCCCTTTCTTTGCAGAAATTATTGAACTCCTCTGATACATACTCCAATCCATTATCTGTCCTGAGATGTTTAATGGATCTTCCTCTTTTATTTTCTTGTTCACTGACCCAATCTCTGAATTTTGCTAAGGCCTCACTCTTCTGCTTCAGTATGAACACCCATACTTTCCTGCTGAAGTCATCAATGACTGTCATGAAGTATCTTCCACCTCCATGAGTCTCCACCTTAGTTGGTCCCCAGATATCAGAGTGAACATAATCCAGAGGTGCATCAGTAGTTTTCCTACCCTTTGGAAATGGAATTTTCTTGGATTTCCCCAGGACACAATGATCACAGAATTCCATTTTTCAGTGCCTTTCCATCTCCAAATACCTTCTGCTTTGTCAGTTCTTGGAGTCCCCTTTCTCCAATACGGCCTAATCTTTTATGCCATATCATAGACTCAGTGTTGTCCATAACATTGTTTGCTGACCTAGTAGAAGTGCTTCCAATCAGGATATACAAACCATTGATTTTCTTGCCTTTCGTGTATACCTATTATCTTTGGTTATCAGGATGTAACCATCCTCAGTGTTGAATTCATAACCCAGTTGATTCAGTGAACCCAGGGAGATCAGATTTCTCTTCAGTTCTGGCACCAGCCTCACATTTGAGAGTATTCGATCCACTCCATCATGCAGCTTCAACCTGACTGAACCACTACCCTTCACCTTGCATGTCTGATTGTTGCCCAACACAACTGAGCCTCCATCAAACCTCCTCAACTCCCTGAACAATGATTCATTCGGGCACATGTGGAATGAACATCCTGAGTCAAGTACCCATTCATCATTCAGCTTCAGGTTAGTAACTGTCAACACCTCAGCACTATCATACCCTTCTTCAGCAGCAACAGTTATATCAGTCTTTTGTTCTTCTCCCTGATTCCTATTTTTGTCAGGGCAATTCTTCTTGAGATGACCAGTTTTGTGGCAAGCAAAACATTTCCTCCTCTCAATAAAATCACCAGATTTTGACCCCTTTGTGTTCTTCTTCTTCTTGTTCTGAAAAACTTTCTTGCCTTTCTTGAACCTGACATTCAAACCTTCAGCCTGAACTGAATTTTTCTTATCAGCTTGTAGCTGAATAGACTTTGTTTTCAGCGCACCCAGAATATCATCAAAGGACAATTGATCCTGCCTCCCAAATAGTAAAGTATCCTTAAAATTCTCAAAGGATTTAGGCAAGGAATTTAGGAGCATCAAAGCCTTATCACCATCATCAATTTCCACTCCTAGGTTCTCAAGATCATCAGCAGCCTTGTTAAACTCCTCAAGTTGTTCAATCAAGTCCTTCTCTTCATTCATCCTGAAGGAAATAAGTTTCTGCTTCCTGAACAACTTGTTGGTGACAAACTTGGTCTGATACACCTTTTCCAGCTTACTCCAAACATCAATGGTTGTCTTCTCCTTGCACACCTCCCTCAGAGGTTTATCCCCCAAGCACAAGATGATTGTGCTATGTGCCTTTTCCAATATTTCTTGTTTCTTGCCTGGATTTTCTGACGAAGAAGAAGGCCATTGATCTTCAGGCTTCAGGGCATTTGATAACCCATGATGAGTCAAGAGAGCCTTCATCTTGATCTTCCACAAACCAAAGTCGTTTGCTCCGGTGAATTTCTCAAAATCCAATTTTGTAGATGCCATGGTTGATGATGATTAATCAAGTCGATCCTTCCTTTCCCACAGATGGTGCCAATTGTTGTGAATTATTCGACCTCAATAAGACTCCCAGATATCAGACCTTGAAGAACTTCGATGAACACAAAATTCAGAAATTAAGAAAATCAAGAGAACAAAGAATTTTACGTGGTTCGATCAAATTGATCTACGTCCACGGATGGGGTTGACTCACTTCACTAATCAATAGAATAATGTTTATAGATTACAAGCTTTCTCACTCTAGTCTCTCTAAGTAAATTGAGTGATATTATTATTCTCCAGGTATAAATACGTATATATAGATGCCCATATCCTAACTGCCTTCTAAATCCATAACCAATCAATGAGCTTGTATGGTTACACCCGCCTGAAATAACTGTTCCGGCATCCAATAGGATTGCTCCGTCAGCTGTCAAAATAACCGCCTTAATGTCATCTCGAAACCTTCAGCTTGAGTGACTCAAGAGATTGGTCATTTTAGCTCAGGAAATGCCTTCAGGATGCCTGACCTTACTCAGGAGATGCCTGACTTTACTCAGGAGATGCCTGACTCAGGATGATAATCTCATGATTAGCCTTCAGTTTACTGAGTCTTCAGGACAAGTGCCTTCACTGATCTGAACACTCAAGATGAGTGTCAGGATCAGAACACTCAGACTCAGTATCGCCTTCGCCCTTACTCAGACTCATTTTCTCTCAGGTTCAGGGCCTTGTATCAGGATCAGGATTTAATACTCAGTATTCAAACTCAGCTTAGCTTTTACACTTAACAACTATGATCTTATTTCAAGATTTCTTGAAGAAGAAGAAGAAGATTATTATGATGACGAAGAGAAAGAGAGTGAAAAAGAAGAAGTCACTTTTGACGTCTACAATGCTATGAGGCATACATTAGAGGAGCTTGAGTGCAAATCCATTGACCTTTGTGTCAAAGAAACTCATGAGAATTCTCCTTACACTTCATATTCTAATGTTTTCTCTAGTGCTCTTTATGATATTATATATGATGATTCTTCTTTTGATTATGATGATAGGTGCAAGGTAGAAAAGGAGGATGGGTACACAAGCTATGCTAATGATGAAGATGACAATCTTATTGTCGAAGATGAGGAAGAGGAGTGTCCATTGATGGATGTGAGTAACAATGAACAAAGAGATCATGAAGCACAAACCGACACCTTGGAGAGTCAAACGAGAATTTTTAAGCCTATAAACTCTTCAATTTGTGATTTATTTTATATTAATGCTTCATATGACTTTGTTTTGCCTCTTGATATCTTCGATCAAAAGAGAGAAATTAAAAAGAGTTTAGGTATCCTTAGTCAAAAAGAGAAAGAATGAGTGTCTTCATTCA
>JAPKLY010001034.1:65741-77905 GCA_026898435.1 Prunella vulgaris
GTACTTGCTCATCTGATCTCAATTTCACTTTCTTTGCACCCATAACATTACATCTTGATGTTCTTTTAGTTGATGGATTGCTGGCTGTAGGGGAATGACCAGTTTTTGGGATGTTTATTTTGGGGGTCTTTTTTGGTTACTGATATACTGGCAGGGCAGGGGAATTATTTATGTTTTTGCTGGGTTTGGGGACTGTTAGGGGACAGTTTTTCCTTGGCCGTTATTTTGCTTTGAATTGGGGATCTCTATCGCGTTGCTGATCTTGGATGGCAGCTGCTGTTATTTTTCAATTAAGGGAAGTTTTATTTTATGGCAGGGAGTAGGCTGGTCTGTTTCTGGTCATTTGGGGGATTTCTTTCTCTATCCATGGCCGTGGTTTGTATTTCTTTTATAGCCGGGAGTGTTTGTTTGCTTCGCTGGAAAAGAGGGTTGGGAGGTACTGGATGTTAATTTCATTTGGGTTGTTGCAATCTTCTTGATTGTAGGATGAGGGATGATTTTTAAATGATTGCTGCCTTGGTATTGGAATGGTTATTGTGGGTCTCTCCCGAATGCTATTGGCTTTCAGAATTTTCGGCTATTTGGGGATTCTATTTTGACCTGGGTTGTATTTTTTTGGCATGGGCAACAATTCTTCAATTGGGTTGATTTAATTTACTCGCTGAATGCATTTGGTGGGCTGGACCCTTTGTTTGCAGATGTGCTGATGTGCTGGATTTCCTATGGTAGTTTGCTGTTTTGGTGCTATTTTGCTGCGGTTTTATGGATTTCATGATTTAATGCAGCTTTGTGGAGTTTTTGGATGTTTCTTTGCTGACTATCCGCTGCTGTTACTTTGGGAGGTTTCTTTTAATAGCTGGTATTGGGCGTTACAATTGTTGGACAGCTGATATTGCATACTTGGTTTACAGCAGTTTGGCTGTTGTTTTTGGGATTTATCTTGGGCAGATTCTATTCAACTTATGCATTTGGATGCAATATTTAAAATGTTTTCTAACGTTCTGAATTGTGGGAGTTATTTTTCCCTTTAGTCAATTCGTGTGATCTGCTTTTGGATGGGATTTAATTGGGGTGTTCTATTTTATTCCTCAATTTAAGCAGAAATTGGTTGTTTCCTTTTATGTGGCGTCACACTTGGTTGCAATTGACTTTAGATGCATTTGTTGCTGTGTTGCTGGAATGGCCATTCCTTTTGAACCAGTACGCATTTTCATTACTGCCGGATTTGATTTTGGCCGATTGGAAGTAATTGCTTTTTTCCTTTTGCGGATTTAGAGCTGAATCTATTCGTTTCTTTTATTATTTGGTAGATATTTGGCTTGTTATTTCTCATTTGTACAGAATTCTTTTATTGTTCATTTACACCTATGGGATGCTTTAATATATTTGGTACTCTTTTTCCCTCAGTCCGGTTTTTCCACAAGGGTGATTTTTCGGCGAGGTTTTTAACGAGACCAATATATTTTTTCTTGATCCCGCCTCCCGGGTTGTGGGAATTTTTCTTTGTTCCTTTTTCTTTTTTCTTCTTTTAATAAAATCTTATTCTCTAATACAATTATCTGGCCAAACCATCTAAGACCTCTAAATACTCAAATAAATCATACTAAACATATAATAAACACTTGCCACGAAAATCCCTTTTTAAAACGCATGAAAATCTCGTAAAATAAAGTTAAAGGACTAATTTAAAGCTGTAACTTTAAAACGATTTTACTCCAGGTTTTAAGACCAAAATAACTTAATATTTAATATCTAATAATCTGCCAATATTTCGGAAATAGGCTGGGAATAAATTCGGTATTTTTAAAACAAGGAATTTGAGGACTAGAATCACATAAAGGACTAAAATCAATTCCTCGACTTCTACTAGGTAAAAACTCACGAAAATTGATCAACATGCATAGTACTTCATGGCAATAAAGCTGGTAAAATTTCATAATTTTTGGTCTTATAAATCTTGACTTATCGAGCATGCAAATCTAAGGACAATAATTCTTTAGGACAATTAATCACATAAATTCAGCACATAATCACACTCAATAAAATTCGTCCAGCAGCCTATATCTTCATAAAAATATTCATCAACTTAATCCTAATATTTATGCAATTTAACACATAATCATAATAACATAATACCTCATAAAAATCCATAATAAAAGTCCCATAATTCATCAAACCATAGAAATCATAAATCAATCATCTACGTATCCATGCACCCAACGAAATAAAAACATGCAAACGTCCAACATGTGGAAATACTCAATAGTGTCGAATCATAGGAAAACATGAAATCATAAAAATATAAATCCTACTTGGTTTTTAATAAAACTTCGTCCTTTATCTTCCTTTTACTCGCATCAAATCCACCTTCCTCCGCATCGCCAATCTCGTAGCTTTTACTCATGAAAATCTGAAATATTTATTCGGTGAAAGGGTGAGTAATCGAAATCACTCCATGAGGAAAAATATACAAGTTCAATACGAGAAATATAATCAAACACACTTAACCTTTTACTTTTGTCACTTTATGGTCGTTGAAACATAGCCACTTTACGGCTCTTGATGCATAGCCACTTTACGGCTATTGATGCATAGCCACTTTACAGCTATCATCCCTCATAAACATTTAGATACGTAGTCACTTTACGACTAGTATCACCTCTGTTAGTACCTTGGTTTAGATTTTGATGTGTGCAAAACAATGTGTTTATTTGTTGAATTTGACTAACACCTGTATTGAGGAAATTGGTGTTTGAAACATATAGTTGTAAGCGAAGTCTACAGCTGTGAATTTGATCAATCTACAACTAAGACATGACCCTACAGCTGTAAGGTTTCTCTACAGCCGATTTTTGTTATTGACAGGACTCTACAGCTGCAAGGTTGAAGACTCTACAGCTGCAAAGAACCGTTTGAAGATGAAGTACAAGTCAGAAATTAATTGAAGATTAAGAACACCCTTAAGGACTATTAGTGTAGCCTTTGAGCACTCACTAAACTGTACTTAAGTGGAGGTTTTTCCTTCATTCTGGAGGATAATGAAGATTAGTTACGAGGAAGCCAGAATTATGAAGGAAAGGACATAGTACAATTAGTACTATCCTGTGTGAAGGATGAGGACCACTTCACACATGCCAATAGAGAGTGAGGAGCCTTATCCAGATTTCAAATTTGAAATTCCCAACGGATAAGTCACACCACTCAATCCATAAATAGAAGAAGTCCTCAGAGGAAACAACAACAACAACCCCGAGCAAGTCTACAGCCAGCATATTCTGAGAGAGCTTTTTCTGCTTTCATTCTTTGTGTTTCATAGGATAGTTGGTTAGGATTTTCTTAGAAAGAATCGCACTTTTTGTTATTGTTCCCTCACCTGTTTTTATTTCGACTTAGTGTAGATATCTCTTTGTGAGGTTTGTAAAACTCTTTGTGAGTTGTTGTTCTGAGTGAATAGGGTAGTTTATCTCTTTTTAGAATAGGAATCTGGGTGAACCTAGTTCTAAGGGGGAACTACTTGTACTGATCTTTGTGAATTTGGTACCTGAGTGGTGTAACAGTGGATGTAGGTTGTCTCTTTATAGACACTGAACCACTATAAAACCTGGTCTATTTATTTATTGCTCTTTATATTCCTGCTCCTGCATATTTAATTATCTTGTTACATTCATCATTGTTTTGAAACTTGTAGGGCATAAAACCCTTGTGATTTTCACAGAAACTAACTCTACAGCTGTAGACTTTCATAAGTCACTCAACTGTTAAGTCCAGTTAATATTGTTTTTCACTAATCACTCACTTTATTCCACTGCACATTAGAGTATTCTCAATACAATTCTAATTGTGAGAACTCCTCTGATAATTTGTCTACAAGTGATTGTTTATTTTGCAAAGTTTTAAACTCTGCAGCTGTAGACTTGCTAATCTACAGCTGTAACCTTTCTGGTTCTGTTTTAAAAACTCTTGTAGACTTATTCTTTTAAACTTGAAAAAGGGCTACTGTAAGGTTCTAGAACCCATCCTTTTTGAAAAGTTTGAAAAATCTAATTTTGGACTCAAGGTCTATTCACTGCCCCCCTCCCCCTCTAGACCTTGACCACTTTAAGGGACCAACAAGTGGTATCAGAGCAGTTGGCTTGCCACTGCTTTGATCAGTACCTAGCTAGATCCTTTTGGTGTTTGAAAAACTCACCTGCATATTTGCATGGCTCCCAAGATGGTGAAATCCAAGGTTCCAATGTTCTCTGCTGAGGACTATGATGAATGGAAAATTAGAATGCAAGCACATTTGTCTGCAATCAATGATGAAATGTGGTCTATCATAGAGGATGGCCCCATACCTATTGTGAAGGTCAATACTGCAGCTGATCAGTCAGCTGGACTAGCTCAGATTATCCCCAAACCCAGAAGGGAATGGACTGAGGATGACAAGAGAAGGTCCAAACTTGACAATGTTGCAAAGAACACTATTTATCATTCACTTGATAAAATTGTATTTAGCAAGATCAAAAACTGCAAAACTGCAAAAGATATATGGGAAAAGTTAGAAATGATTTGTGAAGGAACTGAACAAATCAAGGAAAACAAACTCATGATAGAAGTTCAAAAGTTTGAGAACTTCAAAATGAAATCTGGTGAAACTCTTAAAAATTTTGAATCAAGATTCATTCAGATTCTCAATGAGCTAGACTCACTTGGTAAAGAGTACTCACAAAGAGAAATGAACATGAAAGTTCTCAGAGGCTTACCTTCTGAATGGGACATGAAGGTCATTGCTATGAGAGAATCAAAAGATTTATCTAAGATATCCACATTTGAACTCTTTTCAGACCTCAAAGCTTATGAATTTGACATAAGCAGGAGAAAAGAACCTGACAGCAGTAAGGTTACAGCTCTAGTTACTGACAATCCTACAGCTACAAGTTTTGATGATGAAGACTTGGCTCTTTTCATAAAGCAGCTCAAGAAATTTGGAAAATGGACCAAGAAGAAGTAGTTCACACCGAAGGAAGATGATAAGGTGAAATCTACAGCACCTAACTCAACTTATTTGTGCTATAACTGCAGAAAACCAGGACACTACATCAAAGATTGTCCTTATCCCAAAGCTGAGAAGTACACTGATGAAGAAAAGAGACTCAGGAAAAATAGAAAGAAAAAGTTTGACAAGGAGAGAATTAGAGCACTACTTTCTGAGTTTGATAAAAACCAGAAAGACTGACCCTCTTTTTCTCAAAAGTCAACTGCAGATTTAGAGGACTCAGACTCTACAGACTCAGATGAAGAAGCCCTGATCTGTCTTATGGCTAAAGATGAAGAGGTATGCTCATCATCATCAAGTTATATTACAGAAATAGATTCTTCCAGTGACATGCTATGTGCAATCCAAAGACTCCAAGAGGAAAATAAAGATCATCGAAGAGATAATCACATTGGAAGAGAACATGTGAAAGCTTTGTTAGCTGGAGCGGAAGATGCTGAGAAACAACTACAGATTCTACAAGAACTGAAGGAAGGTTACAGTTGTCTAAAAGAGGACAATGAAGAACTTTTCAATGAATCAAGTTGTAGAGCTGCAGATTGTGCTTAATTGAAGGAAACATTTAGAAATCAAAAACTGATGATAGCTGAACTTGAAGAACACAATGCCTATTACCAAAAGAAGTTAGATTGTTTTGGAAAATCATCCAAACAATTGAAGAAGATGCTATCTGAGCAAAGGCACTCAAAGGATTTGACTGGAGTAGGATATAATCCTTGTGTCTGGATGAAATATTTACAAAAGTCAATTCCAAGGCCTGAGAGAAAGTTTGTCAAAGAAATAACCCCGAAGACACTGTAGACTCAAACCTACAGCCAGAAGATTTGAAATTCTTGAATTCATTCAAAGAATTATCACCAAGAAGACAACAAAAGATCAAGGAGATCATGGATGACTCTGAAGAAGATGTCTCAAACATGTTTCAAAACATAAAGTTGAAACAAACTGCAGAGTCAATCGTACAGTCCGAAGAAAAAGTCTATCATAAATTGAATATGAAAAGAAGACTCAACTTTGATAGATTCTGGAATGGAAATATGTCAGATATGTCTCCCTCTTCAAGCACTCAAAGAGGAGGATCAAGAAAGAACTGTAGAATTAACAACTCTACAGCTCCCAAAAAGGCTTGGATTGCAAAGAGTAACACTGGAGGAAATCCAAAGTATTGGATTTCTAAATAACTCACTTTATTTCGCAGGGACATGTTACAACCACCAAAAGAGAGATTTGGTACATTGACAGTAGTTGTGCAAGACATATGACTGGAGATAGAAGTTTGTTACAAAATGTGAAAGATCATAAAGGTCCTAAAGTTGTTTTTGGAGATAATGCCAGTGGAATAGCTAAAGGATCAGGATGTCTACTGAAAGGAAATGTTGAGATCAATGATGTGTATTTGGTAGATGGTTTAAAGCATAATTTGCTTAGTGTGAGTCAATTTTGTGACAAAGGCTACACTGTAGACTTACACAAGATACTTGCATAGTCAAAGATGTTGAATCCCAAACCACCAAACTAACAAGAACTAGAAAAGGGAATGTTTACATTGTGGAGTGGAACTCTGCAGCTGAAATAACCTGCTTTCTTGCTAATAGTTCCAATGAAGTTAGTTGGCTATGGCACAAAAGAATGAATCACATAAACTTCAAAACCATCAATGAACTTGTAAATAACAAACTTGTAAAAGGTTTGCCAAACACTAAGTTCAGGAAGGAACATTTATGTGGTGCTTGTGTCAAAGGGAAACAAATCAAGAAGACTTTCAAGAGCAAAACTCACTCAAGCACTTCAAGAACACTTGAATTACTGCATATGGATCTCTTTGGACCCATAGAACCAGTAAGTATAAGTGGGAAGAAGTATACTTTGGTAATTGTAGATGATTACTCAAGATTTTCTTGGACTGTGTTTCTAAGAAAGAAGAATGAAACTCTACAGCGGTTACCAGAATTGTTAAGAAGAATTCAGAATGAAAAGAATCTGAAGATTGTGAAGATCAGATCAGATAGAGGAACAGAATTTACAAATCAAGTGATTGAAGAGTATTGTTCATTATATGGTATTACTCATGAATACTCTGCAGCTAGAACCCCACAGCAAAATGGAGTTGCTGAAAGAAAGAATAGAACACTCAAAGAAGCTGAAAGAACAATGATTGTTCAAGCAAAGTTGCCTAAGAAATTTTGGGTAGAAGCTACAAGCACTGCATGCTATACTCAGAATAGATGCTTCATTGTTAAGGATCATAAGAAGACTCCATATGAGTTATGGAAAGGAAGGACTCCCAATATCTCTTATCTACACATTTTTTGATGCAAATGTTTCATACTGAATAATGGGAAAGAATATCTCAAGACTTTTGATTCAAAGTCAGATGAAGGTATATTTCTAGGTTATTCCAATGTTAGCAAAGCATTTCGAGTGTACAATAAGAGATTGATGATTGTGGAAGAGTCACAACATGTTGTTTTTTATGAACAACATAACTCCTATGAAGAAATTGTTGAAGACTCTAAGGAGGACAACTCTACAGTTACAAGTCAACAGCACTATGTTGAGATCAAAACTCCTGTAGATTTGACCAACAAAGGCTTTGGCACTATAATTGTTGAGTTACCACCTTTAGAGAATGTAGAAGACCTAGTCCATGAGAATGCTCAAACAGAAGTAGAAACACCAACAAAAGGACTTGATGAGTCTGCAGTAGGTGAATCTGCAGCTGTAGAGAACAATGATCAAGGATTAGAACCTGTGTCAGATTTGATTTGGTTGAAAGATCACCCCCCTGAACATGTAATTGGAAACCCATCAGATGCTGTGAAAACCAGAAAACAAATCCATGAGGCAATGTTTGCTACATTTCTTTCATCTTCAGAACCTACGGATATTCATGAAGCACTGCAAGATGTTAATTGGATTATTGCAATGCAAGAAAAATGGAATGGTTTTGAAAGAAATCAAGTACGGGAACTTGTTCCAAGACCTAGGAATCACAAAGTGATTGGTACTAGGTGGGTATTCAAGAACAAACTTGATGAAGATGGAATTGTAACAAAAAATAAAGCAAGGCTAGTTGCTCAAGGCTATTGTCAATCTGAAGGCATAGATTTTGATGAATCATTTGCCCCAGTTGCAAGATTAGAAGCTATTAGAATATTTCTAGCCTATGCTGCACATATGAACTTTACAGTCTATCAAATGGATGTAAAGAGTGCATTTCTTAATGGTTTACTTTCTGAAGAAGTGTATGTTGAACAACCACCAGGATTTGAGGAATCTACATTTGAAGACAAGGTTTATAAGCTTAGAAAAGCCCTTTATGGACTTAAACAAGCACCAAGAGCATGGTATGATACCCTATGTGATCATTTGATCAAAAATGGATTCAAAAAGGGAATGGTTGACAAAACCTTATTTAGATTACAACATGGGAATGATATTTTGCTTGTCCAAATCTATGTTGATGACATAATCTTTGGCTCAACCAATGAGGAATTGTGTAGAAAATTCTCTAAGCTCATGACTGAGAAATTTGAAATGAGCATGATGGGAAATTTAAATTTCTTTTGGGATTACAAGTTAAGCAAATGAGAGATGGAATTTTCATCAATCAAGCTAAATATACTCAAGGCCTACCAATATACCTATGACACCTTCTGTGAATTTTGACAAAGATGAGAATGGCAAAAGTATTGATGTAACCAAAAATAGGAGACTAATTGGTTCATTGCTATACCTTACAGCTAGCAGACCTGATATCATGTTTACAGTTGGGGTATGTGCTAGATTCCAAGTAAATCCTAAGGAATCACACTTAAATGCTGTAAAGAAGATCATCAAGTATGTCAAATCCACACAAAATCTAGGATTATGGTATCCTAAAGAAGGAGGAATTGAACTCATTGGGTACACTGACTCAGATTTTGCAGGCTGCAAGATTGATAGGAAGAGTACTAGTGGGATTTGTCAATTCCTAAGTGAAAGGTTGGTGGCATGGCATAGTAAAAAGAAGAATTCAATTGCTCTTTCTACAGCTGAGGCAGAATACATTGCTGCTAGAAGTTGTTGTGCTCAAATCTTATGGATGCAATATCAATTACAAGACTATGGGATTGAATTAAGAGAAACAAATATATTTTGTGATAATACAAGTGCTATTGCTATTACACAAAATCCAGTTTTACACTCTAGATCAAAACACATAGGTGTAAGGCATCATTTCATAAGAGATCATGTTGAAAGAAAGGATGTGAAATTAACAAAGATTCATACTGATTTTAATCTTGCTGATATTTTTACTAAACCTTTGTGTGAATCAAGATTTTCAATCTTGAGAGGTAATTTAGGAATGTTAGAATTGTAAAAAGACTCTGTGAAAATCACTAAATTGCAAAGACAAGCTTAGAAAATTGAAAATTCAGTAGAAAGGAAAACTGCAGCTGCAAAGTCACTCAACTGTAGAGTTAAACTCTACAGCTGTAGACTTAGCTCAGAACTGCAAATTCCTTACCAACTGTATAATTTCAAATTCTAAGATTGTCAACTGCAAACTTAGTAAACTTACAGTACTATGTACGATTCTGATGATTAAATGGAGCACTACATAATTTAGAAACTTTTGTACTAAGTTACAGAAATTTTGGATTTATTCAAACATTTTGGTTAATAAAATGTTTGAGCACGTGTAACATTTTAAATGGAATTAAATTCTATGTGAGTTAGATTTTTGGACAAATTTAATTATAAATTTGGTTCAGAATTCAAACATTCATAAATTTTAGGTCAAAGACCTTTATACCCCTGTTCTTAATGATTGTTTAAGGAAAGGTATTTAAAGGACCCATCATCCTTTTATATTCTACTTTAACATTTCGTATCCCCTGAAACACTCCCTAACCCATACTCAAAGAAACCCAAGAATCATGACAATGAAAGTTATATTCGGCGCTCTATTCAACTTTGATGAAATTTTGAAGAAGCATCCCACTGATGTTATGGAGGATGTTAGAAAGCATATTGTGAATCAAGGCGTTCATTACTGTCTCACTCATAACCCAGGTTCATATGATGACAAAATCGTTCATGAATTCTATCAAAGTGCTGAAGCTGATGTTGAAAGAAAGACACTCTCAGTAAGAATGCAAGAAAGGAGTGTAAATATTACAGCTCGTGATATTTGCAAAGCTCTGCATATAAGGACTGGAAGTGATGCACATGACAACCTCAACTTTGCAGAAGAAGATGAGAAGTACTGGAAGAAATTCACTGCAAAGAAGCCGTTTCCAAAGAATTGGAAGAGAAAGTTCAAGAAGACAGACTTAGCAGTTGAGTATATCTATCTTTATGAAGCTATTGATATGCCTATTATGTAGAACTGGTGCTCATGATACTGGCACTATTCTTATGTGGGACTTAATGATAGCATTTGTTAAAGAAATCAAGATAGATATTGGAGAATTAATTCTGAGGAATATTAGTGTTGATGTTATGAAAGATGGAAAGAACAAAGGTTTTGGCTTGTTCTTGAACTATATCCTGAAGGAGGTAGGATTTTCCTTGTTTAATGGGCATGTAGGAAAACCCATTATCACTCACAAAATTATTGGAAGGGCAAATTTCAAGAGAGGAGCAGTGGATGCTCCATTGGCTCTTGAATCTAAGAGGAGAAAGAAGATAGCTGAAAGAAAGGTTCTTACAATCATAAGATCTCCTAAAGAACCAGAAAAGAAGAAGAAGAAGAAGAAGAAGAAGAATGTAAGGAGGAAACTTTTAGTGGATGAAGCCACTGATTCAGAAGATGAAGTTGATAGAGAGAAAGGCAGAAGAAACATCACTCTAAAAAAGCCACAGATTTTGAAGCTGACAAGTCTACAGCTGTAGACTTACCAATTGTGTAGTCTGAAGTTCAAGAGGAACAATTTGTAGATGCAACTGAGCAATTCCCTGAACAGATTGAAGCCCCTGGACATGAAACTGAACAACTTCCTGTTGTTCCAGTTGAAAGAAGTGAAGATTTTGAAGAAGAAAAACAAAAGTTTGAAGAATGGAAGCTTGTAAAAGAAGAACTTGAGAAGTTAGCAGCAGATGAGAGAAAGTTATTCCAATGGATTGTTGAATGGACTAACTGCAGTGATGTCAATGAACTGTTAAAGCCTAATTTCCTAGATGATTTCATTGCTGGAAAGAAAATAAAAGATAAAGGAAAAGGAAAGCAGATTATCACTGAAGAACCTGGAAGAAAGAAAATCACCAAGTCTGCAGCCGCAGCTTTGAAGGTTGTTCTTATGACTGAACAAGATCCAGAGGCTCAGTATGAAGTTGATTATGATGTGAAAAGCACAGATAGTGATGAAGAGGTACCACAGAAAATTGGTGAAGGAAGCACTCAGTTAGCTGAAACTGAAGGATTGAATATTTTGGCTAAGGAAGCAATTTTGATGGACCCTGCAGGAGCAAGTGCTGCAGATCCAGTTATTATTGAAAAAGATCCTACTGAAGAGGACTCAGAGAAGGAGAAGGAGAAAAGAAAAGATGATTCTCCATGCAAAGAGCCTGAAGATAAGCCAGATAATGATGATGGTGATGGCAATGATGAAGCCCCAATGGGTGGTGCACAAGCTCAAATCCAAACTCAAGCTGTTGTTCAAGAAAAGATTGTGGAGACTGAAGTTCAAGCAACTGAGGATATTCAAGTTGATGAGAGAGTTGTTAATGAGCTATCTAGTGAGATTGATAAAGATGTATCTCATCCTATCACAAATATCTTTCATCAATCTCCACCTACCTTGTATACATTGGAGGAAATTTACAGGCATGGAACTCCACCACTTCAGAGCTCTCTTGAAAGAGAAAATGTGGTCAACATGGAAGATTATATTACTGAATTCTCTACAGAAGTTCCTATAACTCCTTGCCAGAGGAAGACTTCTACTGAAGACTCTACAGCTGTAGAGTTGGTGCCTTCCAAAGCTCAGAAAACTGTGAAAGGAAAAGAGTTAGTAATCAGAGAAGGAGATTCTGAGGAAGAAGATAGTGATGCAAATCCTCAAATGACACACAAAGAAGTTGTTTCACAACTTAAGAATTTGGAGGAATCTTTTAAAAGCATTGAAGCTGCAATTTTGAA
>JAPKLY010001035.1:0-30178 GCA_026898435.1 Prunella vulgaris
TAGACGTATTCTATGCATGCATAATGAAGGATTTACACCCTTAAGATCATCCACCGTCCAACCTATAGCCTATTTATGTTTCCTAAGCATAATAAGCAATTTCTCAAGTTCATCACCTTGAAGAGAAGAGGATACGATTACCGGATTTCTTTCATTTTCGTCAAGATAAGCATATTTAAGGTGATCGGGCAATGACTTTAATGCAATCCTCACTTCCTCTTCCTTGTCCTTTCTTGCTATCTCTTCCTCTTTAATTTCCAATAGCATCTCCCTCTCTTGAGTGTTCATGGGTTCTTCATCTTCATCACCTATATCATTAACAACAAGACAATCACTTTCTTTAGCTTCATTATAGTTAGGAATCTCATAGTTAGAAGTAAAGAAAGGAATTTCAGCATTTTCATAAGCTTCTTGTATACAAAGCTCTACAACATCAATTGAGTTACAAGAGGAATTCTCCCTTGGATGCTTCATAGCATCTTGGATAGAAAAGTGAAGTTCATCTCCTCCAAGCTTCAAAGTTAACTCTCCATTATAGACATCAATGACCGCTCGGGCGGTAGCCAAGAAAGGTCTTCCTAGAATGAGAGGAATGTCCTTGTCTTCTTCCATATCAAGAACATAGAAGTCCGCTGGAAATGTGAAATCTTTGATTTTTGCAAGTACATACTCTATAAAGCCATTAGGAATGGTAGTTGAGCCATCCGCCAATTGGAGTGTTGTGGATGTTCCCTTCATGTGGCCTTGGTATAGGCTTTTGAAAATTGAGAGTGGAATTAAATTGATGCTTGCTCCTAGATCACATAGGGCTTTGTGTACTACACTGTTACCCATGTCATAAACAATTGTGAAGCATCCCGTATCTTTCTCTTTTTGAGGGAGCTTCCTTGTCAAAGCATCACTACTCTCCTTAGTTAATTTCACCGTTTCTGGCTCTTCCACTCTTCTCCTTTTGGCTAAGAGATCTTTCATAAACTTTGCATTACTTGGCATTTGTTCCAAGGCTTCATAAAAAGGAATGTTTATATAAAGCTTCTTGAAAACTTCTAGGAATTTGTTGAATTTATCATCAAGCTTCTTCTTGGCAAACCTTTGAGGATATGGAATGGGCACTACCGTCTTTAGCACTCCCCATTCATCGACTTCTACCTTATTCTTCTTTTCTCTCTCTTCTCAAACTCTTTTCCACTTATTAACATAGTTTTCCTCCTTTTCAATTCTTCCTTGCTCTCCTTCTTCCTCTAACCCTTCTTCCACCTTACTTTCTTCTTCCTTCCCACCATCCTTGCTTATTGGAATATGATATTCCATACCAACTCCCATATCTATATCATCAATTCTCTCATCTTCTATTCCCTTTTCTCCATCCTCATCACAACTCGAACACTTGGTCCCTCATATCTTCTTCCACTTCTTAACTCAATAGCACTACACTCATCTCTCAATTGAGCTTCGATCAAGAAAGTTTTGCATTCTCGGGCCCTTTGTCCACATCTTCTTGAGACTTGCTCCACTTTTACTTCTAAACTCCTTAGTCTAGCTCCTTGGTCTCGGCAAATTGCATCAAACTTTAAGTTTGTATCCATGAAACACCTTCGTCCTTCACTTCTTAAGTTGTCAAGTTCCTTGAGTATAAACTGTAGTGTTTCATTGAGATAAATGGAATTTCCTTGGTGATAAGATGTGGTAGGTGTAGAGTTATAGGAAGTATGATTGTGTTGGTAGGATCCTTCATTGGAATAGGTGTAAGGGTGGTAAGTATATGATGTAGAAGGTTGAGTATTTGGTGGATGATAGGAAGAGTTGTTGTATCGATCCATCTTTCTTTTCCAAAATCCTGCAAGAATTTCCAAGTATCAAAACTTCTCACACAAAATAGTACAAAATCGAAAACAAGAATAAAAATTAAACAACCAAACAAACTCGCCGTCTCCCCGGCAATGGCACCAAAAACTTGTTTGCCTATTCGGTGTCTACGTTCAAGTTTACAAGATCATTACTGTAATGGCAAACTTAACCAAGTTTATTTTATATCGAACACTGGGAGAGGGGTATTTGTAAGGTAAGATTATCGTTCCGAATTCGAAAACACAAAGCAAGTAAAGGGGATATGATATCTATGTCTACAAGTGCATCAAACGAGTAAACTACCTATCACCTTGATTCACAAAGTGAGCAAGTTGTGTGAGAAGTGTATTAGTGTACTATCCTATGTTTCATGTGGTGAAGTATCACTTACTCATGCATTGAGGTATTGTACAATCAATAGACAAGCCACTCTAACATATAAAGGTCTCCCTAGATGCACATAAGAGCCTCTAATTGTCTTACCAATTCTCTAAGGTAATTCTCACTATCTTAGGAATTTTAACAAACACTTAGTATGCAATGGCCTAATAACAAGAATGTTTAGGTAAATAGCCAACTCTCGTATGAGACTAAGTCCTAATGGCCCATACAATCAATTATGCATATAAGCATTCATACAAACCATCAAACCATTCAACTTGTTAGAGGTTTGCCAAACACTAAGTTCAGGAAGGAACACGTATGTGATGCTTGTGTCAAAGGGAAACAAATCAAAAAGACTTTCAAAAGCAAAATACACCTTAGTACCTCATGAACACTTGAATTATTGCATATGGATCTTTTTGGACCCATAGAACCAGTAAGTATAAGTGGGAAGAAGTATACTTTGGTTGTTCTAGATGATTACTCAAGATTTTCTTGGACTGTGTTTCTAAGAAAAAAGAGTGAAACTCTACAGCGGTTGCCAGAACTGTTAAGAAGGATTCAGAATGAAAAGAACTTTAAGATTGTGAAAATCAGATCATATAGAGGAACAGAATTCACAAATCAAGTTATTGAAGAGTATTGTTCACTTTATGGTATTGCTCATGAATACTCTGCAGCCAGAACACCACAGCAAAATGGAGTTGCTGAGAGAAAGAACAGAACACTCAAGGAAGCTGCAAGAACAATGATTGTTGAATCAAAGTTGCCTAAGAAATTTTAGGCAGAAGCAACAAGCACTGCATGCTATACACAGAATAGATACTTGATTGTTAAGGAGCATATGAAGACTCCATATGAGTTATGGAAAGGAAGGACTCCTAATATCTATTATCTACACATCTTTGGATGCAAATGCTTCATACTGAATAATGGGAAGGAATACCTTAAGACTTTTGATTCAAAATCACATGAAGGTATCTTCCTAGGTTATTCTAATGTTAGCAAAGCATTTAGAGTGTATAACAAGAGATTGATGATTGTTGAAGAGTCACACCATGTTGTTTTTTATGAACAACACTGCTCCCCTGAAGAAATGATTGAAGACTCTAAGGAGGACAACTCTACAGTTACAAGTCAACAGCAATATGTTGAAATCAAAACTCCTGTAGATTTGACCAACAAAGGCTTTGGCACTGTAATTGTTGAGTTACCACCTTTAGAGAATGTAAAAGACCTAGTCCATGAGAATGTTCAAAGTAAAGTAGAGACACCAACAAAAGGACTTGATGAGTCTGCAGTAGGTGAATCTACAGCTGTAGAAAACAATGATCAAGGATTAGAACCTGTGTCAGATTTGATTTGGTTGAAAGATCACCCCCCCGAGCATGTAATTGGAAATCCACCAGATGCTGTAAGAACCAGAAGACAAATCCATGAGGCAATGTTTGCTACATTTCTTTTATCTTCAGAACCTAATGATATTCATGAAGCACTGCAAGATGTCAATTGGATTATTGCAATGCAAGAAGAATTGAATGGTTTTGAGAGAAATCAAGTATGGGAACTTGTTCCAAGACCTAGGAATCACAAAGTGATTGGAACAAGGTGGGTTTTCAAGAATAAAGTTGATGAAGATGGAATTGTAACCAGAAATAAAGCAAGGTTAGTAGCTCAAGGCTATTGTCAATCTGAAGGCATAGATTTTGATGAATCATTTGCCCCAGTTGCAAGATTAGAAGCTATAAGAATCTTTCTAGCCTATGCTGCACATATGAACTTTACAGTCTATCAAAAGGATGTAAAGAGGGCATTTCTAAATGGTTTACTTTCAGAGGAAGTGTATGTTGAACAACCACCAGGATTTGAGGAATCTACAGCTAAAGATATGGTTTATACGCTTAGAAAAGCCTTTTCTGGACTTAAACAAGCACCAAGAGCATGGTATGATACCCTGTGTGATCATTTGATCAAAAATGGATTCAAAAAAGGAATGGTTGACAAAACCTTATTCAGATTACAACATGAGAATGATATTTTGCTTGTCCAAATCTATGTTGATGACATAATCTTTGGCTCAACCAATGAGGAATTATGTAGAAAAATCTCTAAGCTCAAGACTGAGAAATTTGAAATGAGCATGATGGGAAATCTAAATTTCTTTTTTGGATTACAAGTTAAGCAAATGAAAGATGGAATTTTCATCAATCAAGCTAAGTATACTCAAGAGCTTATAAAGAGATTTGGAATGGATAATTCAAGGCCTACCAATATACCTATGACACCTTCTGTGAGTCTTGACAAAGATGAGAATGGTAAAAGTGTTGATGTAACCAAATATAGGAGACTAATTGGATCATTGTTGTACCTTACAGCTAGCAGACCTGATATCATGTTTGCAGTAGGTGTATGTGCTAGATTCCAAGTGAATCCTAAGGAATCACACTTAAATGTTGTAAAGAAGATCATCAAGTATGTCAAATCCACACAAAATCTAGGATTATGGTATCCTAAAGAAGGAGGAATTGAACTCATTGGGTACACTGACTCAGATTTTGCAGGTTGCAAGATTGATAGGAATAGTATTAGTGGGATTTGCCAATTCCTAGGTGAAAGGTTGGTAGCATGGCATAGTAAAAAGTAAAATTCAATTGCTCTTTCTACAGCTGAGGCAGAATACATTGCTGCTGGAAGTTGTTGTGCTCAAATCTTATGGATGCAATATCAATTACAAGATTATGGGATTGATTCAAGAGAAACAACTGTATTCTGTGATAATACAAGTGCTATTGCAATCACACAGAATCCAGTTTTACACTCTAGATCAAAACACATAGATGTAAGGCATCATTTCATAAGAGATCATGTTGAAAGATTCATACTGATTTGAATCTTGCTGATATTTTCACAAAACCTTTATGTGAATCAAGATTTTCAATCATGAGAGGTAATTTGGGAATGTTAGAATTGTAAAAAGACTCTGTGAAAATCACTAAATTGCAAAAACAAACCTAGAAAATTTGGAAATCAGTAAAAAAAAAAGGAAAACTACAGCTACAAAGTCATTCAACTGTAGAGTTAAACTCTACAGCTGTAGACTTTGTACTAAACTGTAAATTCCTTACCAACTGTATATTTTCAAGATTCTAAGATTGTTAACTGCAAACTTAGGGAACTTACAGTACTTTGTACAATTCTGATAATTAACTGAGACACTACAAAATTCAGAAACTTTTGTACTAAGTTGCAGAAATTTTGGATTTATTCATACATTTTAATTAATAAAATATGTGAGTACGTGTAATATTTTAAATGATGCTAAATTCTATATGAGTTAGATATTTGGACAAATTTAGTTATAAATCTTGGTCCAGAAATCAAAGGCTCATAAATTTTAGGTCAAAGACCTTTATACCCCTGTTCTTAAATGTGTGTTAAAGGAAAGGTATTTAAAGGATCCCTCATCCTTTTATATCTCACTTTAACATTTTGAACCCCCTGATATCTCGAAACTCTCCCCATCCCTCACTCAAAGAAACCCAAGATCATGGCGATGAAAGTTATTTTCGGTGCCTTGTTCAATTTTGATGAAATATTGAAAAAGCATCCCACTGATACTATGGAAGATGTCATCAAGCATATAGTAAATCAAGGTATTCATTATTGTCTAACACACATTCCTGGAGCATATCATGATAAGATCGTTCTCGAATTTTATCAAAATGCTAAGGAAGACTATGTCAGTTAAGCTGCAAGGAAAGAATGTAAAGATCACAGCTAATGATATTTGCAGAGCACTACATTTGAGAAGTGGAGGCGATTCTCATGACAACCTCAACTTTGCTGATGAAGATGAAAGATACTGGAAGATGTTCACAGCAAACAAGCCATTTCCAAAGAACTGGAAGAGAACGTTCAAGAAGAATGACTTAGCAGTTGAGAATGTATATCTTTATGAAGTTATTGATAAATGCTTACTATGTAGAACTGGTGCTCATGATACTGGTACTATTCTTATGTGGGATATGATGATAGCATTTGTGAAAGAGGTTAAGATAGACATTGGAGAACTCTTGCTAAGAAATATAGGAAATGATGTTGTTAAAGTTGGTAAGAACAAAGGGTTTGGTTTCTTCTTAAATTATATATTGAAAGAAGTTGGATTCTCACTCTTCGTTAATCATGGAGGCTTACCCATTCTAACTCATAGAATCATTGGGATGGCAAATTTCAAAAGAGGAGTTGTGGATGGTCCTATGGCCCCTGAATCTAAAAGAAGAAAGAAGAAAGAAGAAAGCTGAAAGGAAAGTTCTTACTATCATTAGATCACCAAAAGAACCTGAGACAAAGAAGAAGAAAAAGAATGTAAGAAGACAACTTTTAGTGGATGATCCCACTGAATCAGAAGATGAAGCTGATAGAGAGAAAAGGCAGAAGAAATATCACTCTAAGAAAGCCAAAGGAGTTGAGGCTGAAGAGATTGAAGCTGGCAAGTCTACAGCTGTAGACTTGCCAATTGTGCAGTCTGAGGCGCAAATTACTGAGGAACACTTTGTAGATGCAACTGAACAGTTTCCTAAGCAAATTGAAGGCACTGAACCTGAAACTGAACAACTCCCTATTGTTCCAGTTGAAAAAGGTAAAGAATTTGAAGAAGAAAGACAGAAATTTGAAGAATGGAAGCTAGTGAGAGAAGAACTTGAGAAGTTAGCAGCTGATGAGAGAAAGTTGTTTCAATGGATAGTTGAATGGACTAATTGCAGTGATGTCAATGAACTGCTAAAGCCCAACTTCCTTGATGATTTTATTGCTGGAAAAAGGAAGAAAGACAAAGGAAAGGGAAAGCAGATCATCACTGAAGAACCAGCAAGGAAGAAAATCACTAAGTCTGCAGTTGCTGCTTTGAATGTTGCTCTTATGACTGAAGAAGACCCAGAGGCACAATATGATGTTGATTATGATGTGGAAAGCACAGATAGTGATGAGGATGTGCCACAAAAGATTGGTGAAGGAAGCACTCAGAGAACTGAAGCTGGAGGTTTAAATATATTGGCTAAGGAAGCAATTCTATTGGAGTCTGCAGGAGCTAGTGCTGCAGATCCAGTTATTGTTGAGAAAGATCCTACTAAAGAGGATTCTGAGAAAGAGAAGGAGAAAAGAAAAGATGACTCTCCCTGCTATGAACCCAAAGATAAACCAGATGATGATGATGCACCAATGGGTAGTGCTCAAGCCCAAGTTCAAGATGGAATTCACTCAAATGGTGGAAGCTGAGGTTCAAGCTGATGAACAGATTATTGATGATACATCAAAGGAGATTGATGGAGACTCTTCTCACCCAATCACAAGCATTTTTCAACAATCTCCACCTACTATGTTCACATTGGAAGAGATATATAGGCATGGAACTCCACCACTTCAGAGTTATTCAGCTCTTGAAAGAGAGAATGTGGTCAACATGGAAGATTATATTACTGAATTTTCAACAGAAGCTGTTGCAACCCCTATCAAGAGAAAGTCATCCACTGAAGACTCTACAGTTGTAGAGTTGGTGCCTTCTAAAGCCCAGAAAGTTATGAAAGGAAAGGAGTTAGCAATCAGAGAAGGAGATTTTGATGAAGAGGATAGTGACGCAAATCCTCAGATGACACACAAAGAAGTTGTTACACAACTGAAGAATCTGGAGGAATCATTCAAAAGCATTGAGGCTGCAATATTGAAGCAAGTCAAGCAAGTCCCTGATGCTATAATCTCTCAAAATGTGAGAAAAGGTATGGAAGATCTAGTCAAGAAGTTTGAAGAGAGAAGCTCAGAGGAAAAGAAAGTCTTGGAGAAAAACTTCAAAACCATTGTGGATGGTTTAATGGCTCAGAATGCTGAAATCAGAAAAGAGAGAAGTCAGAAATCAAGAGAAATTAGCAATCTACAGTCAGATATCAATCTAATGAAGGATGACTCTTTTAAATTGAAAGTAGAAGTCATAGATATGAGGAATGAAATGACTAGACTGATATCTGGAAATGAGACCATAAAGAATGAACTAATTGGAAAGCTTAACACCATTTTGTCACATATTGATGTTGGCAAAAAGGGGGAAAGCATTGAAGAGATGGAATTCAAAGAAAGAGAGAAAGTGGCTGATGATATTTTTGAGAATGTAAAAAACATTGGAAAATCATGGGAAAAGGAATTGGAAGCTACAAAATCAAAATCTTTGTCCATGGGATTGAGTGGACAGGCTGAAGAAAGAACTCACTTAGATCAGACTAAGTAAAGCTCTAAAGGAGGAAAGATCATAAAGCTACCTAAGTCTGCAGCTAAGAAACCTACAGCTCAACCTACAGTTCAAAAACCCCTTGGTTACTGGGAACAGACTGTGAAGGAATCCAGAGAAAGAAGGAAAGAGAAAGAATAGAAAGAAAGGAAAGAAAGACAAGAAGAGAAAATTTCTGATGAACCCACAGCAGTTGTGACTGCTCAACCCTTGAATGTTCAACCATTGAGCATGGTGCCTACTGAAGATTCTGAAGAAAGGGTTAATGGGATGAAAGCCGAATTTGATAAGGTATGGAAGGAATATTTGAGTATCTGCAATAGGCACACTGTGATTAAAAAGATCAAGCTAAAGAAAGACAGATTTCAGAAGTTTAAAGATTTGAAGGCAAATGGTACTCTATACAAAGGAGATAATGCTAGACTCCTTGGTAGAAAGATGAAGAGGATTCCACTACCCAAGAGATTGTATAAGTCAAAGTAGGAGGAAGAAGAAATGGAAGCGTATGAACTTCAGATGCTGTTGAAATATTTTGAAGGAGATGAGAAAAACATGAAACTTTTGGAGCAAAGGATTATGAAGGCTCAAGATGAAGATTCTGATGATGATACTGATGAAGAAGAAGATGCAGATCCCAAACACAATAGTAGATGAAGACTCTACTCTAGATTAAACACTAAAACTGTTTAGTTTTTAGTCTAATTAATGACTGTAAGCTGTATCTTGAACCTCTTTTTATTTATGCAGCTTTGTGTTTTGTGCTTTGCATTCTGTTTGATTTACCTTATGTTGTTTTGTGCCATGTCCTGCTCTGCTTTGTTTCTTGTTGTTTTGAAGACAATGTCTTATTGTCTTGTTTACTTGTTTTGTTGTTTGTTTTGCCAACATCAAAATAGGGGGAAATTGTTAGTACCTTGGTTTAGATTTTGATGTATGCAAAACAATGTGTTTAAATTTGATGAATTAATCTAACACTTGTTCTAAGGAAATTGGTGTTTGAAACATATAGTTGGAAGAGAAGTCTACAGCTGTGTATTTGATCAATTTACAGCTAAGACATGACCCTACAGCTGTAAGGTTTCTTTACAGCCGATTTTGGAAATTGACAGGACTCTACAGCTGCAAGGTTTGAAAGACTCTACAGCTGCAAAGAACCGTTTGAAGATGGTACAAGTCAGAGATTAATTGAAGAGTAATGAAGACCCTTAAGCACTATTAGTGTAGCTCTCAAGCACTCACTAAACTGTACTTAAGTGGAGATTATTCTTAAAAGAAACTGGTGGATATGAAGATTAGTTACAAGAGGCCAGAATTCTGAGAGAAAGGACATAGTACAATCAGTACTATTCAGTGTGAAGGAGGAGGACCATTTAACACATGCCAAATAGAGAGAAAGAGGAGTCTTATCCGGATTTCAAATTTGAATTTCCAACGGATAAGTCACACCACTCAATCTATAAATAGAAGAAGTCCTCAGAGGAAGCAACAACAACAACCCTGCGCATACAAGCATTCAACCTGAGCAAATCTACAGACAGCATATTCTGAGAAAGAGAGCTTTTCTTGTTTTAATCTTTGTGATTCATAGGATAGTTGGTTAGGATTTTTCTTAGTAAGAATCACACCTTTTAGTTGTTGTTCCCTTACCCATTTTATTTGTCTACTTAGTGTAGATATCTCTTTGTGAGGTTTGTAAAAGTCTTTGTGAGTTGTTATTCTGAGTGAATAGGATAGTATCTCTTTTTAGAATAGGAATCTGAGTGAACCTAGTTCTAAGGGGGAAACTATTTGTACTTATCTTTGTGATCACTTCTTAGTGAATTTGGCACCTAAGTGGTGTAACAGTGGATGTAGGTTGTCTCTTTATAGACACTGAACCACTATAAATCTGGTCTTTTATTTCACTACAAAATAAATTCATTTTAACGAGGGCACTAGGGAGGGGAATGGCGAGGGGAACCCAGTTGGCTAGGGATTTAACGAGGGTAAAATTCCCTTGCCCAAATCTCCTCGTTATTGAATAACGAGGGGAGAAAAAAGTCCTCAGGAAATAACGAGCATTTTAACGAGCACTGTAAAAGACGAGGGCAAACATGTGCTCGTTAAAACCCTTCCTAAAGTGCTCGCCTAAACCCTCGCTATTGGCGAGGGCGTATCATGCACTCGTTACCTGGTGCGCCAGCAAATGGCGAGGGGAAAAAGTGCTCGCCAATGTCCACGTCAGCAGATGGCGAGGGCAGGTATGCCCTCGTTAATTTTTTTTTTAAATAAAATATTCCTGATATTGAGGGCCACACCAAAGACCTGTGCCATTTTCGCGTGTGTAACGCCAATTTCATATAATGCCAATTAATAAGCCAATTTTTGTCTCCATTGAGGATTGAACACGCGACCTTCTTTTAGGGGAGAGGTCTTACATGTTAGGTCTAGCCATTTAGACTAGTGAAATTATTCGATATTTTTTAAATTTTATTATATATATAACAGATTTATGCTATGTTATGTTATATTATTTTATTTTATATTTATATTATTATTTTATATATGTATTTGAATTATTTATTGCATATATATATATTAATTTATTATTATTTGTATATTATAAAAAATTAAAGAATAATTATATGTTTAATCTTTTTCACCATTTATTAGGAGTTCCTATTTACAAATTTTTTTATCTTTTAAAGTAAAATATTATCAATAAATTTATAAATTAATTACGCTTTAAATATTTTTTTATATTTAGTAATATAATTACGTGTATATATATATATATATATATTTCTTGATCGTTTTATTTTAATTATTTAAAATGAAATTAAAAAATAATTACATTTTTAATTTGTTACACTAATGATATATTTAATTTTTTCACTATTTTATTAACACGAGTACGTATTTATATATTTTTAATATTTTTAATTTAAATATTGTAATTGCTCACTTTTTTAAAGAATGAATATAATTATTTATTCAATATATATAGACGGAAAAGAAAAAAATAAATATATAATATTGGTCAAATTAATAATAGCTGGCTCAGTCAATTATTTGTAGAGAAGGAATATAACAGAACCCATTTACCAAGGCATGGTCACGTGAAATAAAGAGTGGGCGGTCAAAATTTATTTAGCGAGTACCAAGACGAGGGGAAAGACCCTCGGTAATTTAGCGAGCAAACCTGCACTCGTTAATTAACGAGGGGTGATGTGGCCCTCGCAAATTTGAGTGGGGGCAGACATGGCGAGGGTTTAGCCCTCTTCTTTTGCTGAGGGGGCCCAGTACCCTCGTTAAAACCCTTATTTTAGACGAGAGTAATTTTACCCTTGTTAAAATCCTAGTTAAACTTTACCCCTCGTCAAAACCCTCGTTAATAATGAGTATTATTTTTCCCTCGTTAAATTCCCTTGCTAAAATGACATTTTTTTGTAGTGTTTTCTGTTATTTAATTTCTTGCATTGCATATTTAATTTCCTTGTTACATTCATCATTATTTTGAAGATGGAAGTGCATAAAACATTGTGTTCTTCACAAAGAAAAACAGACTCTACAACTGTAGACTTCTCTAAGTCACTCAGCTGTTAAGTTGTGTTTATATTGTTTTTCATTAACACTCACTTTATTCCGCTACACATTAGAAGTTTTCTCAATACAATTTCAATTGTGAGAAACTCTCTGATAAATTCTGTCTACAAGTGATTTTTTTTTTTTTTGCAAGTTTTTGAACTCTGCAGCTGTAGACTTGTTGATTTAAAACTTTAAAAAGATTATTGTAAGGTTCTAGAATCCATCCTTTTGAAAAGTTTGAAAATTTTGATTTTAGACTCAAGGTCTATTTCAACCCCCCCCCCCCCTCTAGACCTTGACCACTTTAAGGGACCAACAGTAACACATATTTGTCTCCCACTTTATGTTACTATATGGGCAAATGTGTGTTATTTTATGAGCAAATGTGTATTACTATAAGAACAAAATAAATTTTTATAAGAATAAATATGTATTTTTAATTTAATCATTATCCCTTTAAATTTAGATATATTGATTCATGTAATATCAAACTTTTTACTATTTTATATGTGTTATTATATGAAAAATTAATTATTTCTATAAAAAAATATTTATGAAAAAACTTATATTTTTTCTTATATTAATACAAATTTCTCTTATATTCTATTGAAACATATTTATTTTATACAAATACATACATATACATAAAATAACAATATTTAGTATGAATAATAACATACATTTTAATTTAAAGTAATTAACATTCATTTGTCTACATAATAATAAACAAAATTTTAAATTTATTATACAATATTATTTAATTATTTTTTAAAATTCACAACAATTAAAAAGAATAATAAGCCAACAACTTTCAACTATTTACATGGGAAATAGTTGTAATTCATGGAGGTGTGGTAGGGAGTATATTAGTTATACTGAAAATTTTTAGGGAATGCTTGGTATTTTTTTTAAAGTGGTAATGGTAATGGGTATCATTTAGGGGTAATCACTATTGAGTTAGTGATTTCTCTTTTTTTTTTAATATATTTTTATGATTTTATTCATATGCAATAAATAATATCAAACACTACTAATGAAAATGAATATTTTTCACTAAAAATATACTCCTATGTAAAATTAGAAGATAATCTTTGGTGACAAGCTTTCTATTTCATAAGAGATAATCAAACTATTATATTGACCAATCAAAGATTTGAATCAAATCTCGAAAGGATAAAGAAGTTTTTGACTGATTTTTCAAAGAATGAGGAAGCATCCAATTAAAATAGGATTTTCTCACGAATAAAAGATCACAAACTCCAGTTTTATATTCGATGGATAATAGCATAATATTCATTTAGTTATATCATTATAATAAGGGTTACTTGCATATTGGGTAAAAAAAATAGCGAAATTTACAAATTAGTTTACAATTTCTTCATAAAAGTATAATTTTTTCTTGCATAAAAGTGTTAATGAAATAATAGACGTGCGTGCTTAAGGAAATAATTAATTAGGTCCGGATTGACGTGTCAAAGAGAATTGATCAAGCACGAAGAAAGAACCAGATCGAAGAACGCTCTGACGAGTCAACAGTTGTTTAGGTGGTGACGAGTCAACAGTTTATAGTGAAGCTGGTAGTTGTGCAGCAACTTCTAGTGAAGCAGACTGCTGATCAGCAACTTATGATTAAACAGACTGGTGACGATTAAGCAGCTTGTATTTCCTATATAATGTAATCGAATTCATTCGAATACGATACAAAATTTTTACCCTAACGAAGTTCTGCTCGAACGACAAACTTATATAAACGACCTACCTGCTTACTCATAAAACATCGCGTATTCGTCTATTTCAGCTTATTGGTGGTGTAATCGATGTTATTATAGCCTCATAATCATGTTTACGAAAATTACATCAACAGTTTGGCGCTAGAGGGAGGGCACTGAACCTTCGGTTTAAAGATTTTTCGAAGAACATATTGAAGAGAAAGTATGTCGGTGATGATAGGGAATTTCTACGATCCATATATATTTTACAACGCAAGCTATCCGACGTTTGATTCGATTCAAGTGAAGTTCCAGCCGTGTACAGTCCTTTTTCGTTTACTCATCTTTACCACCGGCAGCCGATGCGTCACCAACTTTGCATGCCGACGCCTATCACCGCAACCGCCGTTCAACCGTTTTTAGCCGCCATAAAAACCGTCGGACTTCGCTGCACGATCAATCTCGCGGAGGATTTCAGAAGCGCCTTAAAATCCAGCTACTGCGTCGTAGCCGTCGCTGTTTTGAAATCCGGGTTTCCCGAAGCCACCACTGTTACTGCCCGAGACACACATCAGCCGTCCCTTTGTCGCGATCCCAGGAAACAGTCGGTGTTGAGTCGGTGGTCAAAGGTGGTCAGTGGTCAAAGTTGATGGACTGGTTATCACAACAGGCTGCTCGCCATAAGGAGCTGGTAGCCACGCCGGCTGCTCACCGACAATTTGCTCGTGCATAAGAGTTGTTCGTCACGCAATGGGTTGTTCGCCCAAATGATGCAAGAGCTGGTCGCCGCAAGAGTCACTCGCCACCAGGAGAAGATCGCCGCGACTGCTGCTCGCCGGCGACGGCTGCTCGCCACGACTGACTGCTTGCCGGCGATGGCTGCTCGCCGACATTCACCCCTTACCTGTTCACGACAAGGATTATTCGCCCATTTTATGCTTACTAAGAGCTGTTCGCGCCGTTTATTGTTCGACGGAATTTAAAGACTCAGTTGCTCGCACCAAAACATTCGATGGAGTGAAACTACCTGCTCGCATACGCATCGCATTAACAGGTTGTTCGCTGATACAAGTCTACCTGTTCGCGCACCTTAGTTTGCGCGCCTAAACCCAGTTTTTTGGACATGAGAATTGTTCGCGATAGCGATGATTGCAATATACCAGTTGATCGCACGTTTTGGCAAAGTACCCAGGACAACTGTATGCAAATAAAGTTATGTGACTGTGGAAATGCTAATGCCCCATTTCTTCCTGTTGAATGATCGCGGAAATGGCACTTGGGGAATGTTTTTGTAAACAATGATTAGTGAAATCAACATTGAATTAGGTGATGAGGAAACTACTATTAATAATATGAGATTTACAAGATTAAAACAACAAATCCCATAATCTGAGGAACTAATCACTGTAAATACAACAAGAGAATATATACACCCGTCAAGCGCTGCGTGGGATGTAGACACACGCAAAGCTTGGACCGCAGAAACTCGAAGGATGGCCGAGGGAGACTCTTTGTGAATATGTCAGCAAGCTGAAGATTAGAAGGCACAAAGCTGGTGGCAAACTTTCCCGAAGAGACGAGCTCACGGACGAAGTGATACTCTAAATCGATGTGCTTAGCTCGTTTATGAGCTACAGGATTTTGACTCAAGAAAATAGCGGTCTTATTATCGCATAAAAGAGTAGGCCTGGAGGAAAACTCTGATCGAAGCTCGCGAAGAAGGTTCGTCACCCAAATCAACTCGGATGCAGCATTGGCCATGGCCCGGTACTCAGACTCACAGCTAGAACGAGCTACTGTAGGTTGTTTCTTGGCACTCCAAGAAACAAGGTTACCCCCAATGAAAATTGAGTAGCCATATGTTGAATGTCGTGTCTCAGTGAAATGTGCACAGTCAGCATCGAAGTACCCCAGGATAGAAGAATCAGACCGCTGAACAAAGGTCAAACCTGAATGCAAAGTCCCTTTAACATAGCGAAGAATACGCTTAACAGTCAGATAATGATCGTCTGTAGGTGATTGAAGAAACTGACTAACCGAGCTGACTGCATAAGAGAGATCAGGACAGGTAATGGTGAGGTATTGGAGAGCGCCGACCAGAGACCGATATAACATAGGATCCCAAAATGGAACACTGTCACTGACAAGAGACTCCCCTGCTGCCAAAGGGGTGGATATAGGCTTACACTCCAACAAATCGGCCCTTTCAAGAATGTCGTGTGCTTACTTGGCTTGTCCAATAAACAAACCATCAGAAGTATAAGAAACCTCAAGACCAAGAAAATAATTCAGACGTCCAAGATCCTTAATAGAGAACTCACGATGCGTTCGAGAAATAAATTTTTGCAGTAATGAGTTGTCATTACCTGTAACAATGATATCATCTACATAAAGCAACAAGTAAATGTCAGATGTACCTTGATGGAAGTAAAATAGGGAGGAATCACAACGACTTTGCAGAAAGCCAAGGCCAGTAAGGTATGTGCTAAACATTTGGAACCAAGCAAGAGGTGCCTGACGAAGCCCGTACAAAGCTTTCTTCAGACGGCAGACATGATCAGGAAATTTTGGATCGACGAAACCAGGCGGCTCAGCCAAAAAGACAGGTTTGTCAAGAACACCATTCAGAAAGGAGTTCTTGACATCACGCTGATGAAGAGGCCAACTGTGCCGAACAGAAAGAGCAAGGATAATACGAACAGTCGCAGCCTTAATCACCGGACTGAAAGTGTGATGAAAATCAGTGCCAGGAATCTGAGTGAAGCCCTGAGCAACAAGACGGGCCTTGTATCGTTCAATCGAACCATCAGCATGAACCGATAATATTAGTACCAGGAGGCCATGGGACGAGATCCCAGGTGTGATTTGAACGGAGAGCATCAATTTCCTCCTGCATAGCAGCGAGCCATTCAGGACGCTTAGCAGCACTCTTAAAGCCACGAGGTTCGGAAGTAGCAACTAAGGCAGATAGTAATGTCGTAGTTGACAAATCAAGTGGGTAACGAGGCTTGAAGACACCTACCCGGGCCTGAGTAACCATGGGATGTGGAGGAGGTCCGACTGGCATAGGAGTCGGAGGAGGCAAGGCAAGATTCAGCACTGGGGCAACCGGCTGGATAGGAATAGCCGGATCAATGCTAGGATCAAGGGACGAGAACTCTGTGGGATCCTCCAAAATAGGGGCCGAGGGACGCCTTACTGTAGGTTCGAATGCAACTGGTGACGGCATAGTGCTAGGAGTAGGGACATGGGCAGAAGCGGGTGTAAGAAAAGTGTCACCCATAGCATCCAAAAAAGTCGTAACATCCAAATTTGAAAGTGAATTAGAAGATGACTTGTCAGAAAATGGAAAGTGCTGCTCATCAAATTGGGCGTGATGAGTAGTGAAGACCCGAGAGGCGGAAGGATCAAAGCAACGAAAACCCTTGTAAATACTACTGTAACCTAGAAAGATACACGACCGGCTACGAGGCTCAAGTTTATTAGCAGCATAATCCCGAAGATATGGAAACACTCGACACCCAAATGGTTTGAAATTTGCATAATTAGGAGCATAGCCAAACAACAACTGAAAGGGAGACGAATCATGCAAGACCGAGGAAGGAAGCCTGTTGATTACATAAACAATTGTTGCAAACGCATCAAACCAAAGAGAAGCAGGAGCATGAGCATGAAATAACATAGATAATCCAGTTTCAGAGATGTGTCGATGCTTACGCTCAGCCCTACCATTTTGCTAAGGAGTGTAGGGACAGGACAACCGATGAAGTATTCCTTGGGAATTCATAAAGTCACGGACCTTCCCATTTACAAACTCAGTTCCCCCATCACTTTGAAATACCCTGATTTTTCGAGCAAACTGGGTGCAGACAAAAGTATGAAATTGAACAAGAATACCATAAAACTCATATTTGGCACGTAATGGATAAATCCAACAGAATCAAGAAAAAACATCAATAAAGGCAACATAATATCGGAAACCATCAGCAGTAGAAACAGGTGCAGGGCCCCATAAATCACAGTGTATTAAATCCAAAACATTGTCAGCACGTTTCTCATTTAACTGAAAAGATAATCTTTGCTCTTCGCCAATTGACACGAAGAGCAGATGCTTGTACTAGGCAAAACTGAAGTAACAGATAAATGACCAAGTTTATTTAAACTAGATATCACAGGAAATGGGACATGCCCCAAATGTAAATGCTATAAACTAAAACTTGCTTTCAATTCTTTGTTCAGAATAGCAGCCACCAAGGCCGGAACACCCTTATCAAGCAAGTAGAGACCCTTATCACACCTTCCCTGGGCCAAAATTTGCTTAATCACTCGGTTCTAAATGGTAAAAAATTTGTCAGAAAAAATCACATCGACAGGAAAATCTGATGTCAATTTACTGATAGAGAGAAGATTTTTAGTGATATGAGGCACCACTAAAACATCTAATAACTTTACATCTGCGGACAATTTAGTAGAACCAATATGAGAGATATTCAAAGCATTGCCATTACCAACAATGACAGAACCATTACCAGAATAAGGTTCGGAAGAATCAAGGGCAGCAGTCTGGTTAGTCATGTGTGCAGAGGCACCCGAGTCAAGATACCAATCAGGAGTAGGATCTGAGATGTTGCACGAAGAGTGAAAAGCCTGTGCCAAATGCGCAGAAGAGCTGGCCTGCTTTGCACCGAGAAATTGAGGACATTTGTTTGCATAATGTTCCCCACGGTAAATCTGACAACGAGGAACGTAAGATCGCCGCCTCCCATTATTCGAACCGAAAGAAGCCCCATTAAAACCACCACGGGGTCCGGATGGCTGACCACGACCACTGTTGCCCGAGGACCACGACTGTTGGCCACGATTACCACCATTGGCCGATTGATGTCCACTGTGGTGGCCACGTCCAACGGGAGCAGAACCACGGCCATGCATGTCGATCGGCTTAAAAACCTGCCTGCGGAGAAGAGGTTTCCATAGCCCTAATCATAGAATCATATTGTTTTGCTTGGCTCAACAGGTCACGAAAATCAGGAATAGGGGAAAAGGCCATACGAGTATCCGCAAAATGAGCAAATTGAATTCCCAAACCACGCAAAAACCGGTGACTCTTATCCGACTCATTTACAAGACAACCAATGGCATGTAATTGAGCACATAAATTCTGAAACTTCTTACCATAGTCCTCAACAGAGGAATCACCCCGACGGAGAGAAAGAAACTACTCACGTAACTGATGCTGGCGCGACGGTGACGCAAAAATCCGTTCGAGAGCAACCCACATTTCCCTCGATGTCGAAGCGTCAAGAACTTCGTTCGCTGCATCCTCCGACAGCGAAGTATACATAACAGATAGCAATTTGCGATCCTTCAACTTCCACACTGTGAACGCCAGATTGGGGGACTGGACACCGGCATCGGACGTTATAGTTGGAGACGGCGCTATAGTGGAACCGTCGAGAAAACTCATCAGGTCGAAACAATCAGCCATGTGTTCGACCTGACGGCGCCAAGGGAGATAGTTGGTGGTACTTAACTTGATGGCAGAGATCATGGCAGTAACCGGGAGCGGGTCGATTGGAGCGGCCATAGGAGAGGAGATGAGATGCTGATCTAGGGTTCAGGGAGAAAGAAAGGAAGAGGGAATTTGTGTATCAATAAAAAGAAGATTACCGCACCAGAGGGGACCGGTCTGGCGGGAACAAGATGGCGACGGCCGCTGCACAGAGAAAGCGTAGGGTTAAGATCGAGAGGCTTATACCATGTAAACAATGATTAGTAAAATCACCATTGAATTAGGTGATGAGGAAACTACTATTTATAATATGAGATTTACAAGATTACAACAACAAATTCCATAATCTGAGGAGCTAATCACGGTAAATACAACAAGGGAATATATACCAAAATTAATGGTCAACTATTGTATTTCATTAGTCCTATTAGTTTTGTTAAGTTTGCACAGTGGATAAGGTTCGTGGAGGGAGTTGTGTATAAATTGGTAACCACCCACAAAAAACATGGTGCAGTTGACCAATCCATGTTATAAAAATCTGCTGCCAATTGAAAAAAAAAAAAAATATATATATATATATATAATAATAACGAAATGAAAAGAAAAAGAAAGAGAAGCAATTGCTTGAAAATGGAGGTGCAGCCACCAAGATGGACCAAGTCCATTATTTGAAGTTATTATGCAGAAGATATTCCTTTGGGCTATTAAATATTAATTAGGCCGGATTGATTAATTTAATTAAGGTTTAAAGTTGGGCCTGTGACTTAATTTAATTAAAGCTCTCGTTAAATGCACCACAACTGTTTAAAGTGCACACATTAGTTGAGTACACCCACAAAAAATTTTCAAAACATTACCCTCCCGTAAAAATTAAAAACATTATCTCCCTCTAAAATCTAAATCCTGCACCTACTTCAGTACACAAATAAGAAATCCTGCACCCACTTTAACACACAAATGAGAATTTAGAATGCTTTTATCAAAAGAATCGTGTCGCCGCGCCTTCTTGCACTTCCACCAGCGCCGCAGCTGCCACGCCTCCATCGCCGTCGCAGGTTTGTGTTTTCAATCCTCTAGGTTTCGTTTATTTTTTAATTTAATTAGATCTGGGGTTTTAATATTTTTTTAGAATTCTTATTAATGTTCTGTTTCTTTCTGATTCTTTATTAAGTTCATTAATTTTTTTTAATTCTTTCTCATGTTCCATTGTTTTTGCTGAGATTTACAAAATGTCATTCGAAACACCGTCCGATCCGCTGCCACTGGGGTGCAATCACTATTTCAACGAACTGCATAGCATCCACGATTTCAGTCAGCGCTGTATAAGGAGGAGGTACCCGATCAAGGCCCGCCACTGCTCTCTGCTTGGCTTTGTTGCCATTCTCACCAGAATTGGGACGGTTTAATATGAGGTTTCTGACAAAGATATTCCGATCTGTCTCGCCCGAGGCAAAGGATCTATTGAGAAAGATGATTTGTATGGATGTTTCTAGAAGGCTATTTGTCGAGCAAGACCTGAGTAAGGATTCTTTTTCTCTATAGAATATCAAATCAGCATATTAACAAACTCCGATGTAAACTCTGAATGCAAATTGGAGGACATCCATGGATTCTCAATGGAGGAATGATGTTATCGTCGGCGGAGTCAATCTGAATTAATGTTGGTTCTACGTATAATCTAAGAAGAAAGACGATGGGTGTAGATTTATCAAATTATAAGGGTTTATTGGTCATTTTATGTATTATTATACATAATTATACATTTAAGTGTGTGTACTCATAACATATGTGGGTGCATTTAACCTGGGCCTTTAATTAAATCATTGGATTGATTAATTTATTTGGACCCAATTTGATTAAGTCTAATAATTATTGGCCCAACAAATTTAATTGCAAGATTAAATTCAAGGAATAACAATTACTTCTTCAAGTAATTAAATTCCCTTCGGAAACAATTGTTTTTAAACAACTAAATCCCGGAGGAAAAATTGCTTCTTAAAGCAATTAAATCCCAGAGGAATAAATTGTTTCTTAAAACAATTAAATTCCCATAAGAAGAATTGCTTACTAAAGTAATTAAATTCAAGAAGTGAAGCCCTGACAACGAAGATCAATCACAGTCCAAGAAGTGCAGAAAAGTGGCGGCCTTGAAGATTAATTTCAGTTGCATGTCGAAAAATATATTTGCTTGCAAAGAAACTATTGATATATTTCCAGAAGAATTGTCAATCATCCTTGAAGACCTTCGCTCGCAACTGGAAGAATTCAAAAACAAAAAATTAGCGGACCTACGAAGAATTACACCAGCTGTTCGCCACCTACTCACCTGCCCAGCTATTCGCCACCTGCTCGCCTGCTCACCTACTCATCTGCTCGCCTGCTTACCAGAAAGCAGCTGATATTACATCAACAGTAAGGTAATATCCCATGGGAGGAATAATAATCATCCAATCCAGGGAATATCTACACCGAAGCAGTCAACGGCGATCTATAATGCTACAACAAACATGCAACACTTGGAGAACACTGAGATACCGGCTGCCCAGGTAGACGTATCTCGCACAATGACATTCTTAAAGATATTACAGCAACAACAATAAAGAGCAGAAATGAAGCTAATAGCGAGTAAAGGAAGATACAGATCAAGGGAAACAACATTCGGGGCGGGAACGGCTGCGTTGGCAAGCATTGGAAAGATTGGGTCCTGAGGGTGTTCAAAAAGCCACCAAGATTCCTACGAGGTCTCACCAGAGCGATAGAGTGTCCGGCTCCTCTCGCTCTAAGCGAGAGGAACGACCACCGCTTCCCAGAGCTGAGACTTCAGACTGAATCTTGTTGTCGGCAATTGAATATCTACAGGCCAAGATCCAGCCGAAGATCTAGTACCCGACAATAGACCTATATGAAGGAAGTTCTAATCCGAAGCATCGTGCTTCACTCAAAAGAATCGACTGGCGTACCTTGTTTAAGAAGATCAAAATGCCCAAAGCTCCAAATCAAATGCTCCGGCCCATATTTCTCAAACAAATAGAAGTAAGCAAATACAATTGAAGAACACGAAGGGATCAATACACAACTCATTATGGAGTGACGTTACGGAACGATGACCCGTCCAAGACAGATCGAGGCAACTGATGGTGAAGAAGCTAGATCCTCACAAAGCAAATAGGTCGCAACGAATATCTGGAGTATCTATTCAGATTGAAAGACTGCGTGAATCCTCTCGCTTAGACGATTGGATCATGAACAATTTCCCGACAATAGATCCTCTAAAGATAAAAAGTTTGACCTATAAGCAAAGTTATCAACTCATTCAGAGGACGACATAAGCTCATAATCACCAACATCGCCTTAATTTCCTATTATCCAAGAAGCATCCATTCAAGAAGAAGTCCAACATTCGACGCTAAAGCTAAACGAGGGAGAATTAGACTCCAAACAACTACAACGCCCTGATCTGGGGAGAATAGAACAAATGAAGAAGACGATATAAGCTGAAGATCAAGCCCTCAGAATATACTGATCTGATTATATCAATGGGGGCATCTGACGCAACATAATGCAAATATATTCCATGACGATCGCCATATCAGTAAGAGATGAAGAGATTGGGGGCAACAAAGAGTTCAAGAAAGCTTTTCTCTAGATATTGCATAAAGTGGAGCCGTGCTATTAATCCACGAAGACGCTTGTTGAAATAATCTTTAGTGGAATAACTTACACACCCCGAACAGCGATCAAGGGACAAGCACTTGCCGATTTCATCGTCGAGCTAACTTTCTCTCATGATCCTCTAGGGGACGTATAGTCCCATTGTCACGCCCTAAAATTCTAAGCATTTCAAATCAGCGGAAGTCTTGATTTTAAATAAACAATTTAATAAAACATTCTTTAGAACGTGAACCCTTAAGCTTGTAATAAAATTCCTTCTCTTTTAAAAACCCTTTTTAAAACTAAAATCAAATAAATCATACATTCAATTTAAATAACTCGTTCAACACATCCATGGAAAACATAAATAATACCATCTCAAATATATCCAATATAATTTAATATATTTAACATAGGAAATTAAATCATTCCAACTACATATATCAACCAAGACATCAATTAAATCATGCTATAATACCTAAACAAATCATGTACAGCCACTGGGGCGTAAAACTCACGAAAACAGCCTGGGTGTATTCATCAAAACTGATTGTGTATAAAAACAGTCCACTAACTAATACCAATTCCATTTTCTTTAATACTATTGACTTTCCATTCAACATGAGACCTATAAATACTCAATTAAATCATATTAGACATAAATTAAACACTTTCCACGAAAATCCCTTTTTAAAACACATGTAAAGCTCGTAAAATAAAGTTGTAGGACTAATTTCAAACTAAAACTTTTAAACGATTTTCTTCCAGGTTTTAAGACCAAAACACTTAATATTTTAAGGATAATAAACTGCCAAAATTTCGAAAAATAAGCTGGGCATAAATTCGGTATTTTGAAAACAAGAATTTTGAGGACTAGAAACACATGAAGGACTAAAACTGAAACCTCGACTTCTACTGAGTAAAAACTCATGAAAATTGGTCAACATTCATTATAAATCAGGACAAACATTCTGGTAAAAATCCATAATTTTTTTGGAGTTATAAAACTCAACTTATCGAACATGCAAACTAAGGACAATAACTAATACTTTAAGAACAATTAAACACATGAATTCAACACTTAACCATGCCCAATATTTCCATCCATCAGCTGCTAATTAATAAAATAATTCATCAACTTTACTCCTAAAACTCATGCAATTTAACACATAATCATAATAATAATACCTCATGAAAATCATAATAAAAATCCCATAATTCATCAAACCATAATAAATCCTAAATCAAACATCTACGTGTCCATGCACTCAACGAAATAAAACATGCAACGTCTAGTCTTGTGGCAAACATAAAGTGCCGATAATCATGAACAAAATACTTGCAACTTGATAAAATAAAAGCCTACTAGGTTTATTAATAAAAATCTTCATCCTTTAACTTCTTTAACTCACATCACATCCACCTTTCTCCGCATCGCCAATCTCGTCATCTTACTCTTGAAAATCTGAAAATATAGTTCGGTGAAGGGGTGATCAATTATAAAATAATCACTCCGTGGGGATAGTTTAGTTCGAAGTCTAAATATAAAGGACACAATAACATGTAAACATACCCTTCTTTCTTAACATATGATACGACTTTCGTATCCATTCATTGATGATATAGCTGATCTTCCTTAACATTCATTTGACAATATAGCTGATTGTCCATTCATAGATTGATGGTAGAGCTGACCATCCATTCATATTAGCACATAAACACATAATTGCATCAAACTAAATATTTAAAAGTCGAACTATAGTTACCACTTTTCACCGTTTAAACCCCCACATTTTCTTGACTTGAAAATAGAGAAGTGTTGTACGTTGGTTTGACTAATCCTTGTGCTCTAATCGTACTCCTTTCCTCACTCAAAACTGCCGAGACTTGCTCTCTCTCTACCTCTACAAGCTGCTGGAAAAACTGGTCCTATAACTTCATATGTTGGCCGAAATTTGGTGCTAGAGGCTGCCGAAAAATCTTGGGTGTCCAGGGGTCTTAGGGACTTGATCAATACATATTTATAGAGTTGGAAAAGTAGGGTTTGGGGCTGAAAAAGGTGCTGGCCGAAATTGCAAGGAAAAGGCAAGAAAATTGGCCCAATATCTTGTTGTATCTCTATTTCCATACTTGGCAACTTATTCCCTTATTTAAAAGATCCTTACTAACTCTTTATTCTTATGATACTTAACCTTCAAGCATGCACTATTCTCTTGCTTAAGAATGTGACTTATTTCCATAAATAAAGATACTAGAAATCCTTGTCTTAATACTCCTTATTTTTCAAAAATTCTTATAACTCTAAGACCCAATATTTTCGAAAATACTACTAATACTATACCAAGTATTACTTAATCCTATTCTTGGTCAAGTCCTCATAAAGTCAAATCCCTAAATTTAATTCCTCAATTACTAACATGCCCTTAATTAATTAATACTTAAGGAAACACTATTCTTAAAGGACTAATACTATAACCTCAACAATAATACTTCTTATCCTTACACTAAATAATTCGACACTTAGTACTATTTTTAAGAGTCCAATTAATACTAATTGGGACAACTAATACTAAGCAACTAATTAAGAAATACTAAGGCATAACAACTTAAAGGACTAAACCTTGCACTCTCTAAACTCACGCCCAAAACAAAATAATTAAAGGACTAAAAAAACTGCTGCCTATGCGGGGTGTTACAACCTCACGACCTTTAAAAATTTTCTTCCTCGAAAATACTAACTTACCTTGCAAAACAAGGTCGGGGTATTTAGCCTTTAAATCTTCTTCTTTTCCCACGTCGCTTCTTCAATACCATGGCGATTAAAACGTACCTTAATGAGATTAACTTCTCGATTCCTCAAACGATGAGTCTTTCTATCCAATACTTCAACGGGTATTTCTTCATAGGCTAAGTTCTTGTTCACTTCCAAAGACGAATAGTCTATCACGTGACTAGGATCGCGTACGTATTTCCTCAACATTGAAACGTGAAAAACGTTGTGAACGGATGCAAGGTTAGGGGGCAAAGCTAAGCGTTAAGCTAAACTCCCAACCTTCTCTAGGATCTCAAAAGGTCCTATAAAATGCGGTTGTAACTTCCCTTTTCGTCCAAAACGAACAACTCCTTTGGTTGGCGACACCTTTAAGAACACTTCCTCGCCCTTTTCGAAATGTAGGGGCTTTCTTCGCTTGTCGGCATAAGACTTTTGACGATCTTGGGCAGCCCGTATTCGCTCTCAAATCTTCTCGACCACCTTTACCATTTTCTCCACTATCTCGGGCCATAGAATACATCGTTCGCCAACTTCATCCCAATACAAGGGAGCTCTACAACGTCGTCCATACAAGGCTTCGTATGGAGCCATGCCAATCGTCGCTTGATAACTATTGTTGTAAGCAAACTCCACCAAAGGTAAGTATGTCTCCCAATTACCTTCAAAGTCTAGAACACAAGCCCGTAACATGTCTTCAAGTGTTTGAATCGTCCTCTCGGATTGACCGTCCGTTTGGGGGTGATACGCCGTGCTAAGATTCAACTTGGTGCCCATGGCCGATTGTAGGCTTTTCCAAAATTATGACGTAAAATGTGTATCCCTATCCGAAACGATTGAAACGGGGACTCCATGCAATCTAACTACTTCTTGGATATAAACTTGGGCAAGTTTATCCATACTCCACGTCATCTTCATAGGTAGAAAATGAGCCGACTTGGTTAGTCGATCCACAACAACCCATATTGCTTGATTCCCTTTAATCGAACGGGGTAATCTCATCACAAAGTCCATGGAAATGTGCTCCCACTTCCATTGAGGTATCTCTAACGGCTTCAACAATCCGGATGGCCTTTGATGTTCGGCATTAACTTGTTGACAAGTTAAACACTTCTCTACGAAATTGGCAATGTCTCCCTTCATGTTCTTCCACTAAAATATCGTCCTTAAGTCCCTATACATCTTGGTTCCACCGGGATGAACCGTATAAGGTGTACAATGAGCTTCCTCCATGATTTCCTTCTTCAAGTCTTCATCGTTTGGAACACACAACCTTCCCTCGTACGTAAGTGCTCCATCATTGACGATTGCAAAGCCCTTAACAACTTTGGTTTCAGTCCTTTTCTTCATTTTGCCAAAAAAAGGGTCCAAGTCTTGGGCCTCTCGGATCCTCGTCCGAATCGTGCCTTGCACCACAAGTGTTGAAAGTATGGACTCCATCTCCTTGGTTGATTCGACCACTTCTAACTTCAAGCGCTCGAACTCCTTCACTAGCTCGTCTTGATTCGTCAAGGAATAAACCGCACCTTCCTTTCGGCTAACAAATTTTCTATCATTAAAATTTTCTTTATAGGTTCAAATCTACAAGGTGGGGAATCACTTCACTCTTCATAGAGTGTTACTTTTATTTACAATTGCATTTATTAAATGTTGAATGTTAAATATTTGAGTCTGGCCCGCTATCGACTGGCCTCTGAGTTTGAGATACCCAGTGAAATTCCGGGGGCTCACATGTTATAAACAATGATGTTTTAATTTGTGCAATTTTAAAGAGATTCACCAATAAGTGCTTACAAACACTTATCCCTTCTACTTTTAATTTTTTACAGATGCCATGGATCCCGACGTGGGCGAATGAACTCGGCTGGCAATGGTGTTTTGTTTTATATAAATTTACATTTAGAACGTTATTTGCAAAAATTTAAGGTTGTGGCCGTACTTATTTTATGCCTTCCGATATATAAACGTGTGGTGTATTTTAATACTATATACTATTTAGTAGCATTCCTACTTGTGCCACATCACATTTTTGTATTATTTAAGTGGGGATGTTACAGGTGGCCCTCTTCCCAGAGTCAGATCGGACCTCGCCTAAGAGCTCGCCAGAGTCTGGGCGAGTTACTGAACTCGCCCCAGAACCTGATTCAATTAAAATTGGGGTTATCTGGGGAATAGCGGTGTTCTCAGTCATAGGTAATTTTCTCGGATTACGGTTTGAGATCATTCGGCTTGAGGATCGGGAAGACATAATTAAGTGTCAGGGCGAAGTCTTAAAAGTTCAGATTATGGTCGCCGGAGTTCTTGGTTCGGATGGCCGAAAAATTCGAATGGTTTGTCAGAAAGTTCAAAGTGTTCAAGAAGAAAAGAAAAAGTTGCGGAAATCTGTAGAAAAAGTTAAGAAAAAAGTGTGGATTCAATGTGACTACCTTGAGAATCGAATGAAAGTCAAAAAATGCAAAGGTCCAAATCGCCGGAGAAAGCAAAGGAATCACGGGAAATTGCTCTGAGAATTTGAAAGTGTGAAAGTGAGGAATAAAAATGATTTCTCATATTTATAGACAAGTGGGCGAGGTCTAGTTTCCAAAGAGTTTGAGGTCCTAGATGCAAAAATTCAAAAGTAGTGGCATGATGGGTGTGGGAATGAGGCGTGGAAACATGTGCATGACACCTCGGATTCCACGACACGTCAGCATGCCCACCGCCATTGGTAGCTAGCTGAGACGCTCGCCATCACACCAAAAGGGAGTTCACCTACACTCGAGCTCTCGCCCACTGAGGCAAATCAGCTCGCCTGCATATTAGAAGTATCATGATGTGGACGAGCTGGGGGCAAATGTTGATAGACGAACTACTAATAGGTAATTGCAAGATTAATTGACCAAGGCTGAGAAGCTCGCCGACATGCCCAGAAGACACGTCACCAACCTTGACCAAGTCAACTCCAAGAGAAGTGAGAGAGCTCGCCAAGGAGCTTGCACATGCGCCTGATGCCGAGTCAACGGTTGGCCAAGGCCAGGAGAGAGGGAGCTCGCAAGGGAGTAAGGCCAGGAGAGAGGGAGCTGTCAACGGTGTTCACCCACTTACAGGGGAGCTCGCCACCACCAAGAGACCAAGCTGATGATCCACTATCAACATACTCATCTAAGAATAGCACAAGGCAAAGTAGCTCGCAGAGAAGCTCGCCTAAGTCCAGAGTATGGACAGTAGCTATATAAAGAACTAGTAGTGATGTAGTAGGACGAAGCGATGTAATAGAAGCATAGTAGTGAGTAAGGACAGGTGTAAGGACACTTGTCAAAATCTAGAGCCAAGTAGGCTCATAAGGTGCCACCTCACTACATGCAAACCTATAAATAGGTGTTTTGTACACTCTTTCTCTCTCTAAGTTCACAATCTAAACTTTCTCTCTCTAAATCTCACTACTCTCTCTCTCTACAACATATAATTAAGAACACAACCTCATTGTTATTGTTTGGTGGAATTCTCAGCTCTAAACTGCCATTTAAATCCTAGATTATACCATTCCATCAACAACTAGTATTTGACTATTTAAATTAAAAATTCCTTAAAATTAAACATAAAATTAATGAAAAAATTATTTAAAGTAATAGTTTTCAATATTATGGAAATTCAAATTGATTCTCTTATTAAAAACTTTAATTTTAAATATCACCCACAAGCAAATCTAAAAAGTTAAAATTTAAAATTCCATTATAAATTTAAAATATCATAATTTATGTATATTAATTAAAGAAAATTGTATAAAAATTTCAAAATAATTAAATCTAATTTTAAAAATAAATAAATATTTCAATAATAAATAATTATGAGGGGCTAATTTAAAGTAATGAGTCAATTCAATAAAAAATTTATTTTAACTGAAATTGTATATAAATTTTTTATTAATTAGAGAAATGTATTGGTAGATATTTTTCAATACATAACTTTAATATTGATATTTTGATCAATCTCACAAGATTTTTCAATGATAAATTATATAAGTATTAATCAGAAGAAGTTGACACTTAAATAACATAGATGGGTACCAGTTTTCTCGAATTTGATATGAGCTTGAAAAATTTTAGCCGTAAATTCAGTTGGAATTTATTTTTTAAATTTATTTGTTTGCAAAATTAGATTTAATTATTTTTGAAATTTTATTTAGATTTCTCTAATTAATATACAAATTATGATATTTTAAATTTATAATTGAATTTTAAATTTAATTTTTTTTAAGATTTTCTTGTGGATGAGATTTGAAATTAAATTTTTTTAATAGGAGAATCAATTTGAATTTTCATAAAATATTGAAAATTATTAATGAAAAAGAGTTTTTTATTTTTAAATTATATGTTCAATTTATTGATTTTTTTTAAAATTAAATGATCAAATATCAGTGTCCACCAATCAAGACTTCAAATATGATTTTATTATAATAAAATAAAAGATTTGATTTGATATTA
>JAPKLY010001035.1:30278-77846 GCA_026898435.1 Prunella vulgaris
TGTCGTTGTTTACAATATTGATATCAATAATTTTAAATTTTTAATATCTTTAATTTGACTGTATCGTGAATATTTTTTAATATTGTTATCTATACTCCAAGTTAAATCAATATGTGTTGTATTAATTATTTTATTTTTATTTTTTACTAACTTTTAAGTTAGCCTTTTATAATTATTTATTTTTTGAATATACGTATTTTTTAAATTAGATTTAATTAATTAATTTAGATTTTTTAATTAATATTATAAAAAATTATTTATATTTATAATAGAATTTTAATTTTTAATTTTTTTTTAATTTCTTGTGACTTAGATTTGATATTAGATTTTTTTAATAGGAGAATCAATTTGAATTCCCATAAAATATTGAAAATTATTAATGAAATGAGTTTTTTCTTTAATTTTATGTTCAATTTAAATGGTCAAATATTAACATCTACCAATCAGAGACTTCCAAGTATAATTTTAACATAATAATATAAAATAAAATTGACACATCAACATATAACTTGTTAAGTGACCTGTAGCAGCATGTCATAGGATGAAAAAGTCATCTTTTTGTACATTACATGACCAAATTCAAGATTCAAAAGATAAGATGACGAAAATCAAAGTCAACAAAACTTAAAGAATAAAAAAGTATACTTTCCCTAAATTTAATTAAGGTTTAATAGTGAATATGATCTTAGATTGACTTATAAATTTAGACAATCCTCTAATCTATTAATATAACTAAAGGAAGAAAATACCTCTCACCACTACAAAAAAATTAGAAATTAATGACAGATTTTTCCGTCTCTATATTTGACAATCCGTTGCTAAATAAAGTTAAAAGACGGATTTCCATTGCTAATTTTTCGTCTCTATTTTCATAGTCGCTAATTTTTAGTGACAGGCTAATCTGTCAATAATTTTACTGACGGAAAATTCGTCAATATATTTTTTTTTGTCATTAATATTCATATAAATATAATCCGTTGATTCAAACTTATGAATGCCGGATAATATGATCTTCACGATTATAATTGTTAAATCCGTTGATTCATAAGAATGTCGGAATACAGTAAATAAGATCACGGGATTTAAGCCCAATTCTTTTTCAATATCAAAATCAACTCCCTTTACAATAGGCTTGAGACGCCTATTTATAATAAATAAACGAAATCCTAATAAATCTAAACAAATCCTTTAAGGGTTCATTTGGTTCAAAGGATAAGATAAATAACTCAAGATAGATTAGGCAAGATTATAATCTAGAGATTATTATCTAGGAGTTAAATAGTATATTAGGATTGATGGATCAAGATAATTAGTAGTGTAAGGCCTCACTTTGGTTCGTTAGATAGGCTAAGATAAATTAAATTATCTTATCTAATTTGATATATGGTTTAATGGACAAAAGCCCAAGATTAATAAAAAGCCCAAAACTAAAATTCAATTATCTTATGAATGGAAGATAATATTATCTTAAGGAAGAGATATGATAATAATCCATTATTTTTATCTTTACTAAAATACTCCCTTTATATTGAAAAGGAGAACCATAGTTCACTTTATTTTTGTTTATGATATAGAGGGCAAAATTGTCAATTGTATATGTTTTTATTATTAATCTTACAATCCAAACATTTAAAATGAAATTATCTTAGGGTGGATAAGATAAATAACTCAAGATAGATTAGACACGATTATAATCTAGAGATTATTATCTAGGAGTTAAATAATATATTTGGATTGAAGGATTAAGATAATTAGTAGTGTAAAATAATTTCAATTTGAATGTATGGATTGCAAGATTAATAATAAAAATATATGCAATTGACAATTTTGCCCTCTATGTCATAAACAGAAATAAAGTGAATTATGGTTCTCCTTTTCAATATAAGGGGAGTATTTTAGTAAAGATTAAAACAATGGATTATTATTATACCTGTTCTCTAAGATAATATTATCTTCCATTCATAAGATAATTGAATTTTAGTTTGGGCTTTTGTCCATTAAACTAAACATCAAATTAGATGAGATAATTTAATTTATCTTAGTCTATCTAACGAACCAAATGAAATCTAAATATATTAAAAATCATATAAAATCCTAATATAATCAAATCTCGAATCTCAATAATATAAAAATATAATATATAATATCATATTTTCTTTATCTCCCCCAGGCTCCAATCAAGAAACACAACTTGATCATAAATCAAGAAATGGAGCATCCTCGAGTCACATTCTTTCTATTTTTCGCACACCTTTTAATATTGGTGGCTTCCACCAATCTGTACGATGATTTTCATGAATGTCTTACCAATCAATTTCGACGATCAAATTCAGCAACCGATGTGATTTACACCCCTCAAAATTCAACATACCCAACTTTATTAGTATCACAAAATCTACGACCACAATCTACCTCCCCGGAGAGGCCCAATCTTATTGTGACACCTTATCACGAATCCGAGGTTCTTGCAGCAATTTACTGCTCCAAGAAACTCGGAATGCAAATAAGAGTCCGTAGCGGCGGCCACGACTACGAAGGCCTTTCGTACACTTCCGAAACACCCTTCGTCATGGTCGACATGAGAAACTTCCGATCAATATCCATAGATGCCCATGAGAAAACTGCATGGGTTCAAGTTGGAGCCACATTAGGCCAACTTTACTACACTCTTGCACAAAAAAGCACAACCCTTGCTTTTTCGGCAGGCGTCTGCCCCACCGTCGGCATCGGCGGCCAGTTCAGTGGCGGAGGATATGGCATGATGTCACGTAAGAACGCAATCGCTGCAGATCGCATAATAGATGCAAAACTAATCAACGCCGACGGCAAAATCTTGGATAGAAAAACTATGGGCGAGGATCTCTTTTGGGCTATACGAGGAGGCGGCGGTACTAGTTTCGGAATTGTGGTTGAGTTCAAGGTGTCGCTGGTTACCGTCCCCGAAACGGTGACTGTTTTCAACGTCACCAGAACTTCGGAAACTGTGACGCAGCTGGTGCACAGGTGGCAGTACGTCGCCGATAAGGCCGACGAGAATCTTCTACTGAGGATTTTTCTTTCCCCCGTTAGGTCTCCGTCAGGAAACCTAACGGTGGCAGCATCTTTCACGACGCTGTACCTCGGCTCCGTTAGTGATCTTCTGCGACTAATGAAGGAGCAGTTTCCAGAGCTCGGTTTGGTCAGAGAAGATTGCAGCGAAATGAGTTGGATTGAATCGACGCTCTTCTTTGCAGGTCTCTCGAATCAACCACGGGAAGTGTTGCTCGATAGAACTCCACAGGGCCTCTTTGAGCCATCATATTTCAAGGGAAAATCGGACTATGTGAGTAGTCCGATTCCGGTGAATGGGCTGAGAGAGATATGGAAATTTCTTTACGAAGAAGAAAATTCAGGGTTGGAATTCAGTCCTTATGGAGGGGTACTGAACACTTTCTCTGAATCCGAAACACCGTTCCCACATCGGAAAGGCAATATTTTCATGATCCATTATGGGGTAGGTTGGGTAAGCCCTAATGAAACAGAAAAACACATAGATTGGATCAGAAAGCTTTACAGTTTCATGGGGCGTTACGTAACAAAATCTCCAAGGGCGGCTTATTTCAACTATAGGGATCTTGATATTGGAAGGAACAACGTTAGAGGGAACACGAGTTACCAGGAAGCAAGTGTTTGGGGGCATAAATACTTCAAGAACAATTTCAGAAGATTGGTTCATGTGAAGACCAAAGTTGATCCATCCAACATCTTCAGAAATGAACAGAGCGTTCCTCCTATATCATCAAAGTAGAGGAAATTAAATTATAACGATGTTGAATATAGATGCTGAATAAAATGTTGAATAAAATATTGCATTTGATGAATAATGTGATTTGATTTAAGTGTGTATTTGGTGTAATGGTTTATTGTAATATATATACTTGTGACTTTTTTTTTATTTATTCATTCTTTTTTTTTTCTTCTTAGAAAAGTTGAAGAAATTTTTTATTATTATAAGGTGGAGTATAAAGGGTACTCAACCGGACTGGATAAAGACAAACAAAAGTCACTATATGTGCCTAACCATCTTAATCTAACAACTAATTAGATGATACTATCTATAAGAGATTTCATCCACCTCATTATATCTTTCTCTTTTATCCACCAAATTTTTAATGATCAACCACTATCAAGTTCTCACTAGAACTAATTCCACCGGTAATTATATTATTGAAGACGAGATCATAATTTCGATATTTCCCCAATCTCCATATCATCACTCCCACCCAAATTGTTGAGGCCACCTTACATCTACTCTCTTCTCCTCCCAACAAGCTGTTATTAAATTGAACAAAATTCACTGAAGGGGTATTACGGAAAGTTCCCAGAATGCTAAGGCATCTCAAAATATTAAAAATGATGTGGCAAAGAATGTGGCAAATTTTGAATGCATAGTGCTGATGGGGACTGGAGGCCCAAAATCGGGTCATCACATGCGAGACACGTGTTAATTCAGTCCAGTCAAATCTAATTCAGGCTCAATTGGCCTAGATTTACATTTTTTTCAAAATTATTGTCCTATTTTTTCAAGCCCGCAAACATATTATCCTTAAACTACAATCATCTTAATTTTATAAACATGAATAATGAAATAATCATATAAACATGCATATATAGAGTAAATTACACTGTTGGTCGCATTAGAATTCACTCTCATGAATTTGGTCCTTTTTTGTTTAAAACAAATGGTCCCATAAGATTATTCCATCAAAACTAATGTACTAACGTGGGACCAAATCATTTGAACACAAATTCTCATGATACAAAAAAATGCGATTTATTTTAACGGATGGAACTAAATATGCTAATAAAAGGACCAAAAAAGAATGTGGGACCAGATCTATTGAAGACAAATTCTTATAGAACAAAAAGTGCAATTTACTCTATATATATATATATATACACACACATAAATAAAAAAATGTATAAAAAGGAATTTAAACAGTTAAAATTTAAAAAAAAACCTACCTTAATGTGTAAAGAAAGACAGAAAAATGACTTTAATCAGTACAAATTTTTTAATTGGCAGCTTATGGTGGCTGCGCCATGGTGGTTCCCTCCTCTTTTCAAAATTTTCGAAAAATATTTTTATGCCAAAAAACTTTGCTTGATATGGCATAAAAAATTAGCAACTGCCTTATTCACATTGTTTAAATATTTTTTGAGATCAATTTTATGTTTAGCAATTTGCAACCGCCTATAAATGGTCCTTAATTTATCGACCATTTATATATTTCCATAGTTGTTCCCTGTTAGGGTTATACTACAAGTATACTTTTACTTTGTATAACTAAACTGAATCTTGAGCTTTATCTGAAATAAATCTTTAATCACTGTGCTTTTGATAAGATGAATGTTATTTATCTATTGTAATCCGTTCAAATATAATAGTATAAGTTACACTGTAGATAAATGTGGTGATCCCCGGATAACTCACAACAAGATCACCTTATCAGTGTCTTGTAACAAGTACTAGCTAACTTCACAACCTAGATGGAATCTGAACACCCCATTGGTAAACGGTTGATGTGTAGATCTCAAATTGACTTATCTTTACCAAGGGGTTACACTAGTGCATGATGATGCATTGAAGATGATTTACAGAGAGGTAATTCTTCCGTACAGATTTATGGGATAAAGAACTAGACCTCAGTGGTCGTTTATTTCTAAACATCTATCCCTTAAATAGGATTGTGTGTAATCGATGTGTGGCACTTTAATTTGTTGTGGGTAGAGAGTCAATGAGACTCAATACTTTTCATCTTGGGTGACACCATTGAGAACATGACAGTTGCTAAGATTTAATACAGAGGAACATGTGCTTGGAGAGTCTTGCATGATTTGTCCCCATGGTGGGCTCTAAACGTTCATCATACTAAATCTTGCAAGTGAAATTTATTTCTGGTATGTTGATAAATAAGAGTTGTCCTTACTCTAAGGTTAAGATATTAAATTAATTAAAGTGTTCTGTGACTTGATTAATTAACGGACAAGAGAATCTTAAACATGGGAAATAATGACCGGGTGCCATATGATTGTAATATGGGTTAAGATGGATACTGCAACATGAATCCTATAGTGGATTGAGGTTAATGTTAATTGGTTGAATGACATTGGGCTCAATATTAGAATTAAAGGTCCATTGGGAGGTCCAATCTTAATTCTCCTAAAGGTCCTCAAGTAGCCGAATTAAATGTCCGTTAATGAACAAGGTGATTAAAATAAAAGAAATATTTTGTGCCCAAATATTATTTTCAAAAAATTGTATATATTAAATTTATGAGAAAATTTTATCTAAAATATATATGTATTTTGAATACGAGAATATCTAATAAAATCAAGATCTCATTGAATTAAATATGAACTATAATTTTCAAAAATATTAAAATATAAATATCAAGAATAGAATATATGATATTCAAGATAATCAAGATTAGAATATTTGATATTCAAGATAATCAAGATTTGGAAATTTTGATATTCAAGATATTTGATCTTGAGACCTCATTATAAATAGGGAGAAACACAACGTAGGGCCAAAGCAATATACAAAATAAAGGCAGGGCCCACGAACTTTTGGAATAACAAGGATGAGTAGTTTAGTAAGTTAATGACAATAGTTTTATTTACTGGGTAAAAACCAAAGCCTATAGGTAGACAGTAGGAGCTATGGTTGAGCGTCATATCAAATGTCTCAACACACTGGCTCCATATCTTTGAGTATCACACAAGCATATATCACAATAGTATAGAATTGGATTTTGGGCAAGATCTTCATAGAGAGAGGAAGCATAGGGAGCAAGTTTCTTCAATCGGCGCTCCGGTTGAGGAAGAATCACAGGTTCGGGAAGGTATGAATATGGTTTACGTGGAAAATCGTGTTACATTATTTTTGCTCGTGTGGATGTTCTTACCTTGAAAACGAGTATAAGAAAACCCTAAAATGGAAAGGAACAGTTGTTTGATGATCTACGACAGATAAAGATTCACAAAACAAGAAAAAGAATACCGAAAAGTAGAGAGCGAGCAGGAGAAGTGATGCCGAAACAACATCGACCGCCTAAAAGAAGGAAGATTACCTGGAGAGCCGCAGAAACAGCGCCGAAGAAACATAGATAGTGGTGGAAGCGCGGCTGAGGTCAGAATATGTTCGATTAAAGGTAATATTTTGAATTAACTGTGTATCGCGTGTGGATAAACGAATCATTTTACAATGGCAATATGTTATTAGGGTTTGTGCACTAGAAAGGGGGAATGAGACGGCGTATGGAGCCGGAGGATTCAGATAGCGAAGAACAATGTTTTGTGGCTTCAAAAAGGGGTAGAATGGATCGATGGGGTCTGAAACAGAGTGGTAAGTTTAAAAAGTGCATGTTTGGATTTTGTTATTTATAATGTTTAGTGTTGTTCTTGGTTGGGAACTGGGTGAAAAGACAGTAGGGGTCTTAGTTAACGATCTCTTAAAATTGCTCTTGTACCATGGTTGTACTATGGATGATTAAAAATGCACTTGCACTACACTATGCATCATTATGAACTCTAAATAGTATTTATAGGGGTTTCAACTACACATTTGGGGGATTGCTGTTTGCACATGCCTTTTCTGGTAATGCATTGAAATCCTTTGTTGTTTACACATACCTTTCCTTTTGCAGTTGCACAATTTGGCTTATGGAGAACGAACAAGTAGCTAAATATTTGTCGAATAAGTTTGTTATGTTTCTCTACTTAGTAGAGCTTAAAGAAAATCTATTTTGGTACATACTAGTTTCTGGCTTGGTATTATGGTTGGATTTTTATCAGTTGTCCCTTGTGTGTTGTATATGAGAGTGACACTGTTCTAAATCCAGAACATGTTAATCTGTCTGGAATGATGATCTCACGAGATCCTTCTCTTTTCGACTCTGTTCCATTCCTGTAAGATTTCTATTTGTGTTTCTCTTTGGCCAGCAATTGGTTTTATATCGTGAACAATATGACACCAGCATCTGGAATCTGAAAAAAATGAGAGTACAAGTATAAAAGTGCATATGATTGTAGAAATCCAACCACACTATGATTGTAGAAATCCAACCAAACTTTAATATATGTGAAACTTTATGAACCTCTACACATAATGATCCATATCTAACGTAAAACACCTACCACACGATGTGTGACAGGGATGGACATACGACATTGCCGTGGGAAAGACATGTACAAGGCTAACAAAGGTATGTACTGTACATTGGGGTTGTTTTCCATTCGCTCGTTATGTTGTTTGATTGGCAATTTCATGGCAGCTGAATTAATGTTCCATATATATATATATATATATATATATAGCATGTTTGATTGAATGGAGTGTCTGTACTGTAACAGGGGACGCAGGGATGGGGTCAAGACGTGAGACATTGAACGAAGGTCAGTTAAATCTTACAGAAGTACAAGTTAAAGTCCTATAGTTTTGATGGACGTTGTGAGTATTTTATTTAATATGAATGTAAGGGTTACTTTATGACAATATAAGTATTGTACGTAGATAACAGAAAGCCTGTAACTCGGGTTCATCGTAAGCGGAAGATTGGTAAGGTAAATATGGTTGATGTAGTATCTGAATGTGGGACAGCGCGAAGTAAAGGTGTGGTCGATGAACTTCTAGATGTTTCAACATCAGATTGTAGCAGTGGGGATAGAGACCCCCAAAACTTCTTTGGTATGATAATTTTTATTTTAACTGTTTAGAAAAACTGAATGTGTAAAAGTGATGTGGTATATTGACTAATACTTGTAATAACGTGTAGGGCATATGTCCTTGGAGCATGGTGTAACCCACTTTAGGAGCAACCTGGTGACAACCGTGAGAGAAATGCAAAGTCTTCGATTGAATGAAAGGCAATTGACTGTTATTAAGAAGACACCGTTCTGGTTACTGGTCAGCGCACTTCTCAGAGTTGATTACAAGGTACAGCGAACACGTTGGTGGAAACATGAAGGACGTACTAGCACTTCTGCATCATGATGAGTCGCAAACGTGGTGTGGATCGGTTCTACATATTAGTATTTATGCATATGTTACTTCAAAATGTTTTCATATGACACACTTGTAATTTGAAGAGTGTGTATGATGATTTTTTTTGGGGGGTGGCATGTTATTAATATAAAGGTTGTTGATTCCTGGGGCATTCGGCTACACCAAGTGTACCAGAATGATGAGCTTGCGGCGCACGTGATTATTTTTTCGTCTACTTACTGTGTATGTACATTGTAACTAACTAACAGCTCAAAATGATGTGTATTCATGTTCCCCCATTGTTAAGTGTGATGTAATAATTTACATAGTAGTATATGTGTTGTTGTATTGTAGGACTTCATTGAGAATGCTACGTCTGGACAAAACAGGAACCTGAAAAAGTTAGTGGTTGAACGTCTCCAGCGCGTGGGATGAGATGATGTGTTAATGTTCCCTATTCTAACAGATTCACACTGGACTTTACTGAGGATGGACCTTCGAAGCTGCCAATGGGAGCACTGCAATTCGATGCGAACAAGGAGACCTGGTTGTAAGGATATCCACTGGGAACGGGCAAAAATCATAGTAAGTCCAGATTGTATATCAATAGTTGTTGTTTATACGTTGTGCAATATAGAGTAATGAAGTAAATGTGATCACGTTGCGCAGGCTGGCTTTGTTATCCTGCGCCTGAAGGGTGCGTTTAAGAATCAAAGTGGTGGATATCCTTTGCTTACATCGGATGATACCCTGTTAACCCCGGATGTTTGTCCACAGCAGGGCGACGACTCGGTAGATTGTGGGGTGGTGATCTGCTATCTCATGGAAAGGGAGATCAAGGCTTCAAGTAGTTTGAAAAGGTTTTTTTTCATCTAATGACTCTGGCGAGTACAGGAAAAAGATGGTGGAGTGGTTCACTGATCCAATAGCTGTTGACTTTGCGGGCGGAACATGACAGGGTATCTTATTTAGGTTGGGGAATGAAGACTTGAGTTATACCTTTTGAATGTATTTTGTATAATGCATGATGACTGCATTGATGAACAATCGTAAGCTAGTTTTTGAGGTGTGGTTATATAAACCCAGTGTGATGGTAGTTAAGTAATAGACTAACAACTTGATCTAGTTTAATGTTAATTCGGTAGGCACCTGAACTGCGCTGGTATGGTCATTATATGATGTAATTTAATGTAGGTATTTGTGGTTTGATGATGCATTTATGCTGCCAATGAGTGTGAAGTGTCATGTGTACACAAGTGTGGTGATAATGCAGCATGTCCATCTTATGAATGGCGATTGATTGAATACTTCTGTGTCTAGTATAGCATGAGATATAGTATAATGTGTGTATTGAATTTAGTATGGATTATTAACTGTTCTCGTGCGGAATGTAGCTTATGATAAAAGTATTGTGAAATTGTACAATAGTATAATATACCATTATGACAGTGGTGTATTATACCATGCACATTATATAGTAAAGTTCATTATACTATTTTGAATTTTGTTATACCGAAGCCAAAAACCATAAGTTATTTATGAATTTTGTTTTAATTGGGGATTGATGATGCATTTTATGCTGCCAATCAAACGCAGGGTGATTGATTGAATACTGAGATGTCTAGTATAGAACTAGATATAGTATAATGTGTGTATTGAATGTAATATGGATAATTAAATGTTCTTGTGCGTAATGCAGTATGGATAAAAGCATGGAGAAAGTGTACGAAAGTATAATATACCATGCACATTATATATAGTAAAGTTCATTATACTATTGTGTATTTTTTTATACATTTGAGGACACGAAAGTGTTATTATAAGGATTTATTTAGTGCACATTAGTGTACTGATAACTTAGAGTTTGAATGTGAGTCTTAATCCAGCTGTCTTTTAGATGTGGCAATTGACCCATTTGATATACTAATATGTTGTGTGATTGTACTTTCCAATTGAATATCAAATACAGTTCATTATACTTTACCATGATCTGGAATTTGGCCTATGCGTCCATTTACTAGGATCTCAATTTTCAAGAATGTGTATTTGGTTTAAGGGTAAATACAAACCATATTTCAATACTAGAGTATGTTTTGTTATCTTTGGCTTTTGAAAACCGTGCACTTAGCAAAAATCAGTAAGATATTAACATAAAGATAAATGAGGTAATTCCATCCAAAATAATTGTATATTTAATATTTTTGGCAGAAATTATGTATGTATTGAAATAAATTAGGATGTGGATAGGTAACATGAACACATAATTAATTATAAATAATAACCATGTGCAAAAATGTAAAGCTAGAACAACATAGTCTATATATAGAAAAAAAGGAAGATTACACATGCAACTTACACCTATATCTCCCATAATGGACGCAAACAAATGTAGTGGTGCATTCTAGGCAAAAGGAACGGTTTCTACAGTTATCAATCATGGTGCAAAACAGAGGTGCAACCACGCTGATGGGTATACGCATGTTGATAGTATTAATGGTTCGTATTACTAATTTTTCCTTTTCATTGAGAATTCTCCAAATGATTTTATACGCACTTTCTTGGGACGACCGGGCTGAATTTTAAATGCAGGGGCGAGTACCTTGTCAACAGTCGAGGCGTGAAGGCTCGGCAACCCAAATTTCTCGATCTCAGGGATTGGTTGTATGTTGTGCATGTAGCATTTGCGGTAGCTTATAGCGAGGTAATACTTGTCAACATAGTCAGTTATGTTGGTCCCGTATTTCAAGATGACAACTGTGGCGTGCAAACATGGAAACCCAGTGGTTTGCCACCGAGAGCATAAACATGTTCTTTGCTTTATGTCAACAACCACAAAGGGAGATGAATCTACTTCAAACTTGCAATCAGATCTCTGGTGGACCTTAAACGAGCGAGACTTATTAGTTTGTTCGATCCATTGCTTCTCTCTCGTTGGGCATAAAATGGTGTTCCATGTACTGCTGTCATCTCAACGCTCGAAATGCCACCGACTGACCCCTGTTAATCATAAGCCCATATGGGATAATGTATTGGTTTTTTTAGTTAAAAACATTGAAAGGTTATCAAAAAAATCGGAACACATTTGACAAGGTACCTGTCCGTATGTAATCAACCATGTGTGTAATAGGCAATCCCCCGACCACTCTTGATCCACATATTGAAGGACTCGGCCGCATTTGAAGTCATCTCACCGTACCTTCTAACATCAGGAGAGTGCGCAACAGCCCATTTTTCGTACGGGAGGTCTGCGAGCCACTCATCAGCCAAGCGTCCACCAATTTGCCTGAACATCTCAATCCTCGAATTAAACATTGGTATGCTGGGTGCGTACGCACATTCCCTGAATAAGTCAGTGATCCTGTGCCTCTTTGATTTAGCCGAACGCCCGCCAAAACGGCCCCTGAGGTTACCAAGAAGGTGAACCAAGCAGAAAAAATGACGGGGCCTTTCAAACACGATCTGGAGAGCCGCCATCAAACCAAGGTTTCGGTCAGATATGTACATCACCCCCTCCTCGTGTGTGAGTGCATCGCGTAGCTTAGTGAGAAACCAACACCAGTTATTTGTATTTTCGGCTACAACCACAGCAAACGCCACTGGATATAGCCCTGGAATACATCATTTTTTTACAAGTAAGTGTTGCCTCAATAATGATAACTATGTAAACACTACCAGCCAGGGTTTATGCACATTTACAACTAACCATTGTCACCGTCTTTAGCTGTGGCGCTAAGTAAGACACCTCTAGCACGACCCTGCATGAATGTTCCATCCAGGAAAATCATGGGACGACAACTTTTGAACCCATCCAAGCAAGCCTTGAATGATATAAAAATGCGCTCAAATATATTGGTTCCCTGTTGTGTCTCCATGTCAACGATGCTACCTATCCAGTTAAAACGAATAATGTGTAAGTATATGCTGCATTTGGGATGATTCGGCATCACCTTAATAGTTAACAAACCAACTTAAAACGGACCACATGTAACTTTGAGGTAGACATCATTGCTGCATAAAGTTCATAAAAGCATTAATGAATGTTCATTACGTGGCACATTGTAGATACATCATATTGAATATAGAGTGGACTGATTATTAAGGTGTGCAGTCAAATACAGAAACCTTCGAAGACTATGGTACAACATTAGGGACAAAACAATAATTTGTATATTAATAGTTTACAATTATTCGTTGGCATTTCAGAAAATTTGATGTGTGTGTATTTTATAGCACTGAATTGACCCTGAGTTCATGTAGCATGATTTGAAAAATAGCTAACTGGAAATGCCACATAATGCTGCAACAACACATTAAAAAATGTATATACAGTATATAACTAATAATCTCCACCAAGTTGCTTAGTAGAAGACATAATAGCTATCAACCAAATTAACGTATGAATACAGAACATCATGCCACATGTAATGTAACAGTCACGGTACCTGGATTAGTGCGTAGTATGGCATCAGAGTACCAGCGTAGGTGGTGATATGATTCCTGGAAACTGCCCCACAATTTGTTCTTAACCTCCTCGGATGTGCGCCAGCCCTTGTAGTATGGGATTTCTATACCATAATTTACCCTTACCATCTCAACAATTTCAGCACCCCCGATCGAAGGCTTGGCCTTAACTGCATCGTCAACTAACTGTCCTATTATCTTGAGTTCAAATCATTTTTTATTTTGTCACATTGACCGACCAAGGCATGTGTGCACAAAATGTCCCTTGTAAATCTAAAATAATACGCTATTCTTGATGAGTCTTGACTTGATGAACCAACCACAATGACTAATTACGCTGTCATTGCACACATGTATATAAGCAGGCTTATTTTTTATGAACTTGTATCTGAAACCAATAATTGTTGCATATTTAATCAAACTTGCCCTAAACCCATTAGCACCGCCATGAAAAATCGACCCAATACCACCATCCATTATATATTTCCAACTATCCGACAATAATGGTTTGGCCTCTACATCAGGGCATATATCATACGAGGGGAGACTACCCGGGCCACAAAATTCATTTTCACTACTCGGTGCAGCTCTTTTTTTGGCACCTCTAAATGGTATCTTACTCTGTCTTAAAGTACATTGTTGCCCAACTCCATTATATACATTATGTGGTGTATGTTCCAATTGAGATCGACAGGAGGTGTTACATAGAGGCACCCGCACATCATCCCATCTACAAGGATTGTCACCACTATGTGCAAATGTCACAGGTATGTTGCTACTTTTACACACATTATTGGCCACTGATGAATCATCACTGGCAATAACACAACAGGGCCTAATCCCCGACCCACATACATCTACGTGCACAATTTGTTTTGCAGTTAGTTTGCATACCTCTAACATATTAATAAAGTCAGTATCCCCACCCAACACACAATTCACCACCCCACCAACTGAATATCTGAGAGAAAAGGATTGGTCATCCAGTTTCCACATACTCACAATGTTTGATGACAGCTCTGAAAATGATAACCCTTGGTCGATCCTCACTACCCGAGATTCACCTGCGTTCGTGATTGATAGCAATACCTCGAGCTCCATGAATACAACAAAGGTTGGAAATTCATCAATTAGAGCGCAAAACAATTTACAGGTTGCATATACTGGGAAAAATCGGGACAATACCTTGCTTGATCTGAAATTTGAAATTTGAATTTTGTAATGTGAATTGAGCAATTAATTATGTGTACCTTGGGTGTGTTGATGTCTGATACACGACGCCGGCGGGGTTAAGGAGTGTAGGACGGCTTCTGAAAATGTATATCGGTTTGATGTACTGACCATGAGGTAATAGTTAAGATAATGTCGGTCATTTAGGTACTATTTGCTCTAATGTAATGGTATATTAACGCTAATTCACCCCTATCATAAATGATTATATACACGTGCCCCAGGTTGAGTAGTTGCTGGAAATTAGGCCCTTATTTGTGTTTATTTCTTATAAATATGAGATGAAACAAGACATCGAGAACATCATTCTTGGAGCATGTAATTCTAAAAAATTATACTGCTAAGGGCAACAAAAATATTTTTTTCCTTTTGTTGAAGTTATCGTGTGGCCTCCCACCTGGTGTATGAGTAAGGACAAGGGAATACTTGAGAAGACCTTTTGGTTGATCAAGTTGATTGTGTAATCCAAAGCCAGAGTCTCAAGAAAGGCCTTTTGGGTTGTGCAAATTAATTTTGTGGATTCAAAGCAAATGGACTCAAGAAGGACCTTTTGGCTGTCATTGTTAATCCTACTCTTTCCTAAAGCGTCTCAAGAAAGACTCCTTTTGGTTTCAATAAATTTGTCATCTAGAGGTATAATTCACTTAAACCCCTTAGTTCCGCATGTGTAGGGATTTATGTGCTTTTATACTATCATAGCATGCAAATCCTATGTTGGGTGTTCATCTATTTAATTTTATTATGTTTAAATCATGATATTAGTTGTATGCTTAAATTTGTGTTTAGTGTATAACATGAATAGATCTGGGCATCCACTAAATTGCCTAACAACTGGTATCAGAGCCGGTTTCGAGCTCTGTACGTTAAATTATAATTTATGTGTTTAATATTAAATTTAAAAATTGGATGGTATAATTGCTAGATCTTTTTTGAAGGTGTCCAATTGTCATGGTATTTAATATTTATTTAAGCGTGCATGTATGATGATGCGTTTTAAAATCCAATTCATTTGGGTCATTTTTCTCGTGAGAAAATCCACGGGTAGATTAGGATATTTTTATGTAATAGACCAGTCTAGACGATAGGTTTATTTGTTTTTATAAATAAATTAAAACCGATATCAAAGACGAAGAACATAGATTTTAAAGTCGGGTGATAAATTTGATTTTTTGTTGCGATCTAGTGGGAGCATCATCGAGATGAACGATAAAACTTGAAGATGAGCGATGCTTACGACATCTCGTAATCAAAACTTAGAAACTAAACCTTGATGATTGGATATTATGTGCCAATGTGTTTAATTATTTTGATGGATGTTTTATTTATTTAATTTAATTAAATATATGAATGCATGAATGTCGTTGTGAAAAATCTCAACTCCGAAAATTACTTAGTATGTTTTAAATAAAATTTGGAATTTTATTCTAGATAATAAAATTTAATTATTTGGCCTCCATGATTTATTTGTTTGTGAAGTCTTTTGGCTACACATTGGCAAGCGCCTCTCTCCCTATCGGATAGGCCAAAAGATAACTTCACATGAACGAATTCCCAAAAGGATGATTGTGGATTATTATTAGTGGCGGTATTAACCATCCCATCGAGTGACTAATTCAAAACAAAGTAATAATCCTGTATTTAATCATCGTAAGTGCAGTCAATTGGGATACTACCTCTAGCTTTTCCTAATCTAGTGAGAGAATATGAATCTAAGAAAATGATCAAAAGTTTTCTTAGAAAATCTGAGATGAAAGTATATATAGTGCCCTTGGATCATTGACTAAGATGCCCTTTATTAAAACGCGCAAAAATACGAAAATAGCCCTGAAAATTTGAGAAAAATGAGCTGCTGTCGCCCAAGAACTGTGCAGTTGTCGACCTCTTGGGCGACAGCTTGCTCGACAGAGAGCCCTCTTGTTGTCCAAGGGCTGAGCAACTGTCGACCAAGCTTGGTCGACAGCCAGCTCTACATTTGCCTGTCTTTCCAGAGATGTTGGTCACGCGAGGCTTGTCTTTCGAAGAAGGAACCCGTGTCGCCCGAGGCCTTAGTCTCGATCGATGCGTGACTTCCTTGTTTTTGTCATATCTTGAGCTCTAGAACTCCGATTGACTCGATTCTTCTTTCGTTGCGACCCTCTCTTCAAGCTCTTCAACATAAGATAGCAATTTCTCCATTTTGCTCAACTCCAGAATTTGGACTTTTCTCGATCTTGCTCATTTCTTTCTCATTTTGCTCGTTTTCACCTACAATCACAACTTCCTAGCCAAAAAGGGTTATATACACAAAGTATCACATAATAGGGTCAAATATGAACATAATATCACTAAAAGAATATAGAAATGAGTGCTAAAACATGCAATTATGACCCTAATCACACCCCGAAAGTAGATTGTTGCTCGGCCACGAGCAACGAAGCAATAAGATAGGGGAATAATTGTATCGATAAAGCTTCAAGCACACAGTCCAATGCCATATATACATTACCTAATATCATGCAATCTATCAATGTAGTATCATCTCATCAACCATTTACATAACATCAATGCACACAAAATCAAATCAATGAGTCAAAATCCTCACTAGATAGTGTATCACTGAAGCTCTCAAGTGTATGAGGTTCACTCAATATCACACATAGTACATCCACTACCATAAACTTGATAAAAGTCTCAAATTCTCCACCACTTGACAAGTAATTCATCATCAAATCAAAGAGGACTTTTTTTTTGGTTGTAGTGTTGGCTCTTTGGTAAGGGTGGGATAATTTTTTATAGAAGTGACTTTCATACTAGTGGAGCAAGAGGTCAAGACTCTACTCTTCCAAAGATAGGTTGCAAGTGATCAAGTTGCAATACCATTTCAACCACTTAACACTTTTCTTCACACTTCTTCCTTTCAAGCATTTTTCCACTTCCTTTCTTTTTAAATTTTGCATCACATCACCAACACATTAGGCACATAAGCTCTTCTTCACATCTTTTCATTCAACACAACTTCCACTTTTTTACATCTTCATCTTTTGTTTCTTTCACTTTTCTTCACCATCTCATCCACCAAGCTTGCTTTCAAAAGATGTAACCTTCATATCCTCATAAAAGCTCCACTAGTAATAGGGAAAATAAGGCTCAAAATGAAGGATAATCAAGCTACATTCATAGGTTGCCAAAGAAAAGGCTAAAGGCACAAAATGGCTAACTATGGAATCAATGTCATGGTAAGGATAATTTGGCTAAGTGACTCATATACAATCAAAGATGGCCTCAAATCATTTTTGATAATTCATTACAAAATGTCATCTCAAACAAGACTCAAATCAAGTTCTAGAGTGGAAATGCACCATGTGGATCTCACATCAAAGAAATGTCATCTGTTTAAAATTGAAACGGGCAAAATAGGCTCAAACCTCACGGGTCAAGGTGATCATGACTCATATCATATCAAACATGTACACATCAATCATGTATCAAGCATCAAAGAATCAACTACACTATAGACAAAAATGAATTAAGCAATATACACACTACACTTAACTATGCACAAACTACATCATCCACACAACCATAAGCATATCTCATGCCACACTACTCTAAACTAGCAACATAAGGCCAAAAATAAATAAGCAAAACAAAGGCTCATCACTACAATAGGCATCAAAGCATAAAAAAAATACTCCCAAAAATCAATCTAAAAATAACATTGTCATGAGAATGACGAAACGATCACACCCCCCAAACTTTTTTGGACCGTAGGTCTAAAAAGTTTGGCAAAGGAGTAGAGGCAAAAATCATGTAATGCACAATAAGGCTCAAAACATACAAACAACCATCAATACCAAGAAACAATACCCCCAAACTTGGCTAAGCCAAGCACTTCACAAAGAGAAGGAATACAACACCTCACCCTGGAGCAATGATATTGTGAGGGTACCCTCTTGGATCGTGCATACCTACAAAAATAAAAAATACACTCCATTAGACCAAAAACAACAAAATCCTAAACAACTAAAAGGATGGGTTGCCTCCCATCTAGCGCTTGGATTTAATGTCCCCCAGCCGGATGACTCTTAAGCTCAAATCATAGTGGCTCAACATCACAAAGCCTCAAATAGTTTGTCACTTCCTTTGGCATGGAATTATGGTAAAGCTTCAAACGGTAGCATAGAAGAGTTCCCCTTTATCATTCAACAATTCGTACCAACCGCTTGCAAAACAATTTGATATTGTAAAGGTCCCACTCCATTTCGACTTTAATTTCCCGGGAAACAACTTCAATCTTGAATTAAACAAAAGTACTTGATCGAGCACTTTGAATGACTTCTCTTTTATATTTGCATCATGCCATCTCTTAGTTTTTTCCTTGAAAATCTTAGCATTTTCATACGCCTCATCTCTAAATTCATCCAACTCCAACAATTGAAGATGCCTTTTCTCCCAACATGCTTTCTCATCAAAATTCAACTTCTTAATGGCCCAATAAGCTTTGTGTTCAAGCTCAACGGGCAAATGACAAGGCTTACCATACAGAAGTTGGTAAGGAGAAAGGTTCAATGGAGTCTTAAAGGCCGTACGATAAGCCCATAGCGCATCATCCAACTTGAGTGCCCAATCTTTCCTATTAGAACTCACGGTCTTCTCTAAGATAAGCTTGATTTGGCGATTTGACACTTCCGCCAATTCATTAGTTGGGTGATAGGCCGTGGAGATCTTGTGCTTCACATCATACTTTATAAGTAAGTTCCCTAACACTCTATTCACAAAGTGAGTACCCCCATCACTAATCAACGATCTTGGCACACCAAATCTAGCAAAAATATTCTTCCTCAAGAATTCCATAACCACTCTTGCATCATTGAACTTCATGGGGATTGCTTCCACCCACTTCGAAACATAATCCACGGCCAAAAGAATGTATAGATAACCATGAGAAGATGGAAAGGGTCCCATAAAATCGATCCCCCATAAGTCGAAAACCTCTACCTCTTGAAAAATATTCAAAGGCATCTTATCACGTCTTGACAATCCCCCAAATCTTTGGCATCTATCACATCTAGAGACAAACATGTGACAATCCTTAAAAACTGAAGGCCAATAAAAACCACATTGAAATACTTTTTGAGCCATTTTAATGGACCCAAAATGTCCTCCACAAGGCAAAGAATGGCAATGTGTGAGCACACTTTCAATCTCCTCTTCCGGAATACATCTCCTAATCATAGAATCGGCACATCGACGATATAAATATGGATCATCCCAAAAATAACGACGTACCTCTTTGTAAAACCGCTTCCTTGCATTTGAATTCATTCCATAAGGAGTTGCACCACTTGCTAAGAAGTTAGCAAAGTCGGCATACCATGGTGCCTCATCTTCCATCTTCCAAATTTTCTCTCCTTCAATCCTAAAAATATTCTCATCGGGAAAGCTTTCAAGTATCTCTTCTTTTTCTTCCAAGGCCTCATCTCTTCTCACTAATCTTGACAAGTGATCAGCTATCACATTTTCGCTACCCTTCGTGTGTCTAATCTGCAAATCGAACTCTTGTAAGAGCAACACCCACCTAATCAACCGAAGTTTTGAATCCTTCTTCGTCATCAAGAACTTTATAGCTGAATGGTCCGTGTAGATAATGGTTTTCGTCCCCATTAGATATGGACGAAACTTCTCCACGGCGTATACAATAGATAAAAGCTCTATCTCGGTAGTGGTGTAATTCAATTGAGTCGATGAGAAGGTCTTTGAAGCATAATAAATTGCATGAAATTTTTTCTCCCTTAGTTGACCTAGCACCACCCCCATAGCATAATCGCTCGAATCGCACATAAGAACAAAAGGCTCTTTCCAATCGGGGGTGATCAAGATTGGAGCACTCACAAAAGCTTCCTTAAGAAACCTGAAAGATTTCAAGCAAACATCATCAAACTTAAAAGGAACATCTTTCTCAAGCAACCGAGATAAGGGTTTAGACAATTTAGAAATATCTTCGATAAATCTCCTATAAAATCCAGCATGTCCCAAGAAAGATCATACTCCCTTCTCATTAATAGGCGGAGGTAGCTTCTCAATAGCTACTACCTTAGCACGATCAACTTGTAGCCCATTGGAGGAGATGTGATGCCTAAGAACAACACCTTCACTTACCATAAAGTGGCATTTCTCCCAATTGAGCACCAAATTCGCCTCTTCACATCTAATTAAAACCTTCTCAAGATTAGACAAACATATATCATAGGTATTACCAAAAATGCTGAAATCGTCCATAAACACTTCCATAATTTGCTCAATTAACCCATGGAATATCGACGTCATTAACCTTTGGAATGTAGCTGGAGCATTGCATAGCCCAAATGGCATACGTCTCCAAGCGTACGTTCCATAGGTGCATGTGAAAGTAGTCTTCTCTTGGTCTTCCGGTGCAATCATGATTTGATTGTATCCAGAAAAACCATCGAGGAAGCAATAGTATCGATAACCACATAATCTATCCAACATTTGGTCCATAAATGGCAATGGAAAGTGATCCTTACAAGTAGCCTTGTTCAATTCCTGATAATCAACACAAACACGCCAACCCGTGGTAACCCTTGTTGCAATCACTTCATCATTTTCAGTTTTTATTATAGTCATTCCACCCTTCTTAGATACTACATGCAAGGGTGACACCCAAGGACTGTCACTTATAGGGAAGATCATATTTGTTCCAAGTAATTTTAACACTTCTTTCTTAATGACTTCTTGTATAATTGGATTCACTCTTCTTTGTGGTTGAACTAATGGTTTAGCATTTTCTTCTAAGCGTATCCTATGCATGCATAAAGAAGGATTGACTCCCTTTAAATCATCCACAGTCCAACCTAAAGCCGATTTATGTTTCCTAAGCATAATGAGGAATTTTTCAAGTTCATCACTTTGAAGGAAAGAGGATACGATTACCGGATTTCTTTCATTTTCATCGAGATAAGCATATTTAAGGTGATCGGGTAATGGCTTTAGTGCAATCCTAGCTTCCTCTTCCTTATCCTTGTTTGTTATCTCTTCCTCTTTGATTTCCAAGAGTATCTATTTCTCTTGAGTGTTCATGGATCCTTCATCTTCATCACCTACATCATTAACAACAAAACAATCACTTTCTTTAGCTTCATTGTAGTTCGGAATCTCATAATTAGAAGAAAAGAAAGGAATTTTGGCATTTTCATAAGCTTCTTGTATACAAAGATCTACAACATCAATTGAGTGGCATGAGGAATTCTCCCTTGGATTCTTCATAGCATCTTGGATCGAAAAGTGAAGTTCCTCTCCTCCAAGCTTCAAAGTTAACTCTCCATTAAAGACATCAATGACCGCTCGAGCGGTAGCCAAGAAAAGTCTTCCTTGGATGAGAGGAATGTCTTTATCTTCTTCCATATCAAGGACATAAAAGTCCACCGGAAAAGTAAAATCTTTAATCCTCACAAGTACATCCTCTATGAAGCCGTTAGGAATTGTAGTTGACCCATCCGCCAATTTGAGTGTTGTGGATGTTCCCTTCAAGTGGCCTTGGTCTAAGCTTTTGAAGATCGAGAGTGGAATTAAATTGATGCTTGCTCCTAAATCACATAGAGCCTTTCGAACTACTCCATTGCCCATGTCACACTCAATTGTGAAACATCCCGAATCATTTTATTTTTTAGGAAGCTTCCTTGTTAAAGCATCACTACTCTCGTTAGTCAATTTCACCGTTTCCGTCCCTTCCACTCTTCTACTTTTGGCCAAGAGATCTTTTATAAACTTTGCATAACTTGGCATTTGTTCCAAGGCCTCATAAAAAGGAATGTTTATATAAAGCTTCTTGAAAACTTCTAGAAATTTATTGAATTTGTCATCGAATTTCTTCTTGGCAAACCTTTGAGGGTATGGAATGGGTACTACCGTCTTTGGCACCCCCCATTCATCAACTTCCACTTTATTCTTCTTTTCTCTCTCTTCTCAAACTTTTTTCCAGTTAGGAACATAGCTTTCCTCCTTTTTAATTTCTCCTTGCTCTCCTTCTTCCACTAACCCTTCTTCCACCTTACTTTCCTCTTCTTTCCCATCTTCCTTGCTTGATGGAATATGATATTCCAAACCAACTCCCATATCTATATCATCAATTCTCTCCTCTTCTATCCCCTTTTCTCTATCCTTATCACAACTAGGAACACTTGGTCCCTCATATCTTCTTCCACTTCTTAACTCAATCGCACTACATTCTTCTCTCAATTGAGCTTTGATCAAGAAAGATTACATTCTCGGGCCCTTTGTCCACATCTTCTTGATAGTTCCTCGACTTGTACTTCTAAACTCCTTAGCCTTGCTCCTTGGTCTCGACAAATTGCATCAAACTTTGAGTTTGTATCCTCAAAGCACCTTCGTCCTTCTCTTCTTATGTTGTCAAGTTCCTTGAGTATAAGATGTAATGGTTCATGGAGGTACGTGGAATTTCCTTGGTGAGAAGATGTGGTACGCATAGAGTTTTGGAATGTATTATTTTGTTGGTGTGATCCTTCATTGGAATAGGTGTAAGGGTGGTAGGTGTACGATGTAGAAGGTTGCGTGTTTGATGGATTGTAAGTAGAGTGATAATATCGACCCATCTCAAGTTCACAAAATCCTGCAAGAATTAACAAGTATCAAAACTTCTCACATAAAAAATAGTTAGACAAAATCCAAAACAAGAACAACTATCAAGCAACCAAACAAAAAAGTCATCTCCCCGGCAACGGTGCCAAAAACTTGTTTAGCCAAAAGGTGTCTACGTGCAAGTGTACACGATCGTTATTGCAATGACAAGCTTAACCAAGTTTATTTAATATCGAACCCAAAGGAGACGGGAATTTGTAAGGTAAGACTATTTTTCTTGATTTAAAAATACAAAGCAAATAAAGGGATTTGGTATCTATGTCTACTAGTGTATCAAACTTGTAAACTACCTATCACCTTGATTCACAAAGTGAGCGAGTTGTGTGAGAAGTGTATTAGTGTACTATCCTACGTTTCATGTGGTGAAGTATCACTTACTCATGCATTGAGGTATTGTACAATCAATAGGCAAGCCACTCTAACATGCAAGAGGTCTCCCTAATAACACATTAAAGACTCTAATTGTCTTTCCAATTCTCTAAGGTAATTTTCACTATCTTAGGAAGTTTAACAAACACTTAGTATGCAATGACCTAATAACAAGAATGTTTTAGGTAAATAGCCTAACTCTCGTATGAGACTAAGTCCTAATGGCCCATACAATCAAATATGCATATAAGCATTCATACAAACCATCAAAATAGAGAATTGATCATACAACATCTCAAGCATTCATAAGATCAACATAAACACCACACTAATCCATAGGAATCATAGACCAGCACACAAAGGAATTAGCCCATTGCTAATTTAATAAGCAATAGAGAAATTGAAGTAACTACATTCATCATTATGCAAGAATTATACAAAGTATTCAAGAATTTACCTATTACAATTGGAATTGAAAAGATACAAGATTACCTCTAGAAGCTAGAAAATGATCCGACAATAGAAATTAAAAATCAATCGGTAGAAATGTAGCTTGAGCTATGCTATGAATGCAGGAGAAAACTGATCGTCGATCCGAACGGTAGATCACAAGTAATCGTCGAAATCATAAATGAAAATCTAATAACACAACTTGGAAACTACATCTAACTTCTCCTAATCTAGTGAGAGAATATGAATCTAAGAAAATGATCAAAAGTTTTCTTAGAAAATCTGAGATGGAAGTATATATAGTGCCCTTGGATCATTGACTAAGATGCCCTTCATTAAAACGCGCAAAAATACTAAAATAGCCCTGAAAATCCTAGAAAAATGAGCTTTTGTCGCCCAAGAACTGTGCAGCTGTCGACCTCTCGGGCGACAACTTACTTGACAGAGAGCCCTCTTGTCGTCCAAGAGCTGAGCAACTGTCGACCAAGCTTGGTCGACAGCCAGCTCGACATTTGTCTGTCTTTCCAGAGATGTTGGTTGCGAGAGGCCTGGCTTCCGAAGAAGGAACCCGTGTCGCCCGAGGTCTTAGTCTCGGTCGATGCGTGACTTCCTTGTTTTTGTCATATCTTGAGCTCTAGAACTTCGATTGACTCGATTCTTCTTTCGTTGCGATCCTCTATTCAAGCTCTTCAACATAGGATAGTAATTTCTCCATTTTGCTCAACTCCAGAATTTGGACTTTTTTCGATCTTGCTCGTTTCTTCCTCATTTTGCTCGTTTTCACCTACAATCACAACTTCCTAGCCAAAAAGGGTTAAATACACAAAGTATCACATAATAGGCTCAAATATGAACATAATATCACAAAAAGCATATAGAAATGAGTGCTAAAACATGCAATTATGACCCTAATTAGGAACTTCAGCTTCTTCAATCTGTTGCTCAGCCATTTGTACCTCAGATTGTACAGTTGGCAAGTCTACAGCTGTAGACTTGTCAGTTTCAACTTCTATAGCTTTAGTTGAATGATGTTTCTTCTGCCTGTTTTCTCTGTCAACTTCATCCTCAGAATCAGTAGGTTCATCCACTAAGAGCTTTCTCCTTACATTCTTCTTCTTCTTCTTCTTTGTTTCAGGCTCTTTTGGTGATCTAATAATTGTGAGAACCTTCCTTTCAGGCTTGTTCTTCTTTCTTTTCTTTGATTTGGGAGCCATATGAGCATCCACAACTCCTCTCTTGAAAATTGTCTTTCCTATGATTCTATGAGTCAGAATAGGCTGCCGTTCATGCCCATTGAAGAGAGAAAACGCAACTTCCTTCAAAATATAGTTTAAGAACAAACCAAAACGTTTGTTCTTTCCAGCCTTCACAACATCATTTCCTATATTCCTCAGTAAGAGTTCTCCAATATCAACTTTTACTTCCTTAACAAAAACTATAATTAAATCCCACATAAGAATAGTGTCAGTATCATGTGCACCAGTTCTACATAATAAACATTTATCTATAGCTTCATAAAGATAGACATACTCAACTGCTTAGTCTGTCTTCTTGAATGTCCTCTTCCAGTTCTTTGGAAATGACGTTTTTGCAGTGAATCCTTTCCAGTCTTTTTCATCTTCATCAGCAAAGTTAAGATTATCATGAGCATCTCCTCTAGTCCTTAGGTGTAGAGCTTTGCAAATATCATCAACTGTAATCTTTACATTCCTTTCTTGTAGCTTTACTGATAATGTCTTTCTTTCCATATTTGCTTCAGCATTCTGATAATATTCAGGTACTATTTTATCATCATAAGCTCCAAGGTTGTGTGTAAGACAGTAATGAACACCTTGATTCACTATATGTCTAATGACTTCCTCCATAGCATCAGTGGGATGCTTTTTCAAAATCACGTCGAAGTCGAATAGAGCTCCAAAGATAACTTTCATCGCCATGATTGTTGGTTACTTTTGAGTAGGGGATGGGGAATGTTTAAGGTTTCAAATAAGGGGTTCGAAATGTTAAAAGTGAGATATAAAAGGATGAAGAGTCCTTTAAATACCTTTCCTTAAACAATCATAAAGAACTGGGGTATAACGGTCTTTGACCTAAAATTTATGAGTTTTTGAACTCTGGACCAGAATTTATAGTTAAATTTGTCTAAAATCTAACTCACATAGAATTTAATTCTATTTAAAATGTTACACGTACTCACACATTTTATTAATTAAAATGCCTGAATAAATCCAAAATGTCTGTAACTTTAGTACAAATGTTTCTGAATTTTTGTAGTGCTCCATTTAATTTGCAGTTAACAATGTTAGAATTTGGAAATATACAGTTGGTAAGGAATTTGCAGTTCATATCTTAGTCTACAGCTGTAGAGTTCAATTCTACAGTTGAATGACTTTGCAGCTGCAATTTTCCTTTTCATAGATTTTCCAATTTTCTAAGTTTGTCTTTGTAATTTAGTGATTTTCACAGAGTCTTCTTACAATTCTAACATTCCCAAATTACCTCTCAAGATTGAAAATCTTGATTCACACAAGGGTTTAGTGAAAATATCAGCAAGATTCAAATCAGTATGACTCTTAGTTAATTTCACATCCTTTCTTTCAACATGATCTCTTATGAAATGATGCCTTACATCTATGTGTTTTGATCTAGAGTAATGGATTCTGTGTAATAGTAATAACACTTGTATTATCACAGAATATAGTTGTTTCTCTTGCATCAATCCCATATTCTTGTAATTGATATTGCATCCATAAGATCTATGCACAACAACTTCCAGCAGCAATGTATTCTGCCTCAGCTGTAGAAAGAGCAATAGAATTATGCTTTTTACTGTGCCATGCCACCAACCTTTCACCTAGGCATTGGCAAATCCCACTAGTACTCTTCCTATCGATATTGCAGCCTGCAAAATCTGAGTCAGTGTACCCAATGAGTTCAATTCCTCCTTCTTTAGGATACCATAATCCTAGATTTTGTGTGGATTTGACATATTTGGTGATCTTCTTTACAGCATTCAAGTGTGATTCCTTAGGATTCACTTGGAATCTACCACATACACCTACTACAAACATGATATCAGGTCTGGTAGCTGTAAGGTATAGCAATGATCCAATTTGCCTCCTATATTTGGTTACATCAACACTTTTGCCATTCTCATCTTTGTCAAGACTCACAGAAGGTGTCATAGGTATATTGGTAGGCTTAGAACTGTCCATTCCAAATCCTTTTATAAGCTCTTGACTATATTTAACTTGATTGATGAAAATCCCATCTCTCATTTGCTTAACTCGTAATCCCAAAAAGAAATTCAGATTTCCCATCATGCTCATTTCAAATTTCTCTGTCATGAGCTTAGAGAACTTTCTGTCTAATTCTTCATTGGTTGAGCCAAAGATTATATCATCAACATAGATTTGGACAAGAAAAATATCATTCCCATGTTGTAATCTGAATAAGGTTTTATCAACCATACCCTTTTTTTATCCATTTTTGATCAAATAATCACATAGGGTATCATACAACGCTCTTGGTACTTGTTTAAGTCCATAAAGGGCTTTTCTAAGCTTGTACACCATGTCTTCAGCTGTAGATTCCTCAAATCCAGGTGGTTGTTCAACATACATTTCTTCTGATAAACCATTGAGAAATGCACTCTTTACATCCATATGATAGACTATAAAGTTCATATGTGCAGCATACGCTAGAAATATTCTTATAGCTTCTAATCTTGCAACTGGGGCAAAAGATTCATCAAAATCTATGCCTTCAGATTGACAATAGCCTTGAGCAACTAACCTTGCTTTATTTCTGGTTACAATTTCATCTTCATCAAGTTTGTTCTTGAATACCCACCTAGTTCCAATCACTTTGTGATTCCAAGGTCTTGGAACAAGTTCCCATACTTGATTTCTCTCAAAACCATTCAATTCTTCTTGCATTGCAATAATCGAATTGACATCTTTCAGTGCTTCATGAATATCAGTAGGTTCTGAAGATGAAAGAAATGTAGCAAACATTGCCTCATGAATTTGTCTTCTGGTTTTTACAGCATCTGATGGGTTTCCAATTACATGCTCTGGGGGTGATCTTTTAACCAAATCAAATCTGACATAGACTAGGTCTTTGATCATTGTTTTCTACAACTGTAGATTAACCTACTGCAGACTCATCAAGTCCTTTTGTTGGTGTCTCTACTTCTGTTTGAACATTCTCATAGACTAGGTCTTCAACATTCGCTAATGGAGGTAACTCAACTATCACAGTGCCAAAGCTTTTGTTGGTCAAATCTACAGGAGTTTTGATTTCAACATACTACTGTTGACTTCTGACTGTAGAGTTGTCCTCTTTTGAGTCTTCAACGATTTCTTCAGGGGAGCAATGTTGTTCATCAAAAACAACATGATGTGACTCTTCCACAATCATTAATCTCTTGTTATACACTCTAAATACTTTGCTAAGATTCATACTAATTTGAACCAAAAGTCTTGAGGTGTTCTTTCCCATTATTTAGTATGAAGCATTTGCATCCAAATATATGTAGATAAGAGATGTTAGGAGTCTTTTCTTTCCATAACTCATATGGAGTCTTCTTATGATCCTTAACAATCAAGCATCTATTTTGAGTATAGCATGCAGTGCTTATTGCTTCTGCCCAAAATTTCTTAAGTAACTTTGCTTCAACAATCATTGTTATGAAAACTTCTTTTAGTGTTCTATTCTTACTTTTAGCAACTCCATTTTACTGTGGGGTTCTAGCTGCAGAGTATTCATGAACTATGCCATAAAGTGAACAATACTCTTCAATGACTTGATTTGTGAATTTTGTTCCTCTATCTGATCTGATCTTCACAATCTTCAAGTTCTTTTCATTTTGAATCCTTCTTAACAATTTTGGTAACCGCTGTAGAGTTTCACTCTTCTTTCTTAGAAATACAGTCCAAGAAAATCTTGAGTAATCATCTACAATAACCAAAGTATACTTCTTCCCACTTATGCTTACTGGTTCTATGGGTCAAAAAAGATCCATATGTAGTAATTCAAGTGTTCTTGAAGTGCTTGGGTGTGTCTTCCTTTTGAAAGTCTTCTTGATTTGTTTCCCTTTGACACAAGCATCACATAAGTGTTCCTTCCTGAACTTAGTGTTTGGCAAACCTCTTACAAGTTTGTTATTCACAAGTTCATTCATGGTTTTGAAGTTTATATGATTCATTCTTTTGTGCCATAGCCAACTAACTTCATTGGAACTGTTAGCTAGAAAGCAGGTAGTTTCAGCTGTAGAGTTCCACTCCACAATGTAAACATTCTCTTTTCTAGTTCCTATCAGTTTAGTGGTTTGAGATTCAACATCTTTGACTATGCAAGTGTCATGTGTAAAGTCTACAGTGTAGCCTTTGTCACAAAATTGACTCACGCTTAGCAAGTTATGTTTTAAACCATCTACCAAGTAAACATCGTTGATCTGAACATTTCCTTTGAGTAGACATCCTGATCCTTTAGTTGTTCCACTGGCATTATCACCAAAATCAACTTTAGGACCTTTATGATCTTTCACATTTTATAGCAAACTTCTATCTCCAGTCATATATCTTGCACAACCACTGTCTATGTAACAAATCTTTCTTTTGGTGGTTGTAACATGCCCTACAAAATAAAATGAGTTATTTAGAAATCCAATGCTTTGGATTTCCTCCAGTGTTACTCTTTGCAATCCAAGCCTTTTTAGGAGCTGTAGAGTTGTTATTTCTACAGTTCTTGCTTGATCCTCCTCATTGAGTGCTTGAAGAGGGAGACATATCTGACATATTTCCATTCCATATTCAATTTATGAAAGACTTCTTCTTCTTACTGTAGGTTTGATTCTGCACTTGGTTTCAGAGTCATGTTTTGCAACATGTTTGAAAAAAATTCTTCAGTATCTTCCATGATTTCCTTGATCTTTTGTTGTCTTCTTGGTGAGAATTCTTTGAATGAGTTCAAGAAATTCAAATCTTCTAGCTGTAGGGTTGAATTTATAGCTTCTTCAGGGATTGATTCTTTGATGAACTTTCTTTCAGGTCTTGGAATTGACTTTTGCAAGTATTTCATCCAGACACAAGGAATATATCCTATTCCAGTCAAATCCTTTGAATGCCTTTGCTCAAACAGCATCTTCTTCAATTGTTTGGATGATTTTCCAAAGTAATCTAGTTTCTTTTGATAATAAACATTGTTTGAATTCTGATTGTTTCCTTCAATTCAGCATAATCTGCAGCTCTACAACTTGCTTCATTGAAGAGTTCTTCATTGTCATTTTTCAGACAACTGTAACCCTCTTTCAGTTCTTGTAGAATCTGCAGTTGTTGTTCAGCATCTTCCACTCTAGCTAACAAAGCTTTCACATGTTCCCTTCCAATGTGATTATCTCTTCTAAGATCTTCATTTTCTTCTTATAGTCTTTGGATTGCACTTAGCATGTCACTGGACGAATCCTTTTTTGTAATATAACTTGATGATGATGAGCATACCTCTTCATCTTTTGCCATAAGACAGATCAGAGCTTCTTCATCTGAATCTGTAGAGTCAGAATCTTCTAAATCTACAGTTGCCTTTTGAGAATAAGAGGGACAATTTTCCTTGTTTTTATCAAACTCAGAAAGTAGTGCTCTAATTCTCTCCTTGTCAAACTTTTTCTTTCTATCTTTCCTGATTCTCTTTTCTTCATCAGTGTACTTTTTAGCTTTGGGATAAGGACAATCCTTGATGTAATGTCCTGGTTTTCTGCAGTTATAACACAAATAAGTTGAGTTAGGTGCTGTAGATTTCACCTTACCATCTACTTTTGGTGTGAACTGCTTCTTCTTGGTCCATTTGCCAAACTACTTGAGCTGCTTTATAAAAAGAGCTAAGTGTTCATCATCAGAACTTGTAGTTGTAGGGTTGTCAGCCATTAGAGCTGTAACCTTACTTCTGTTAGGTTCTTTTCTTCTACTTATGTCAAATTCATAAGCATTGAGGTCTAAAAAGAGTTCAAATGTGGATATCTTAGATAAATCCTTTGATTCTCTCACAGCAATGACCTTCATGTCCCATTCAGAAGGTAAGCCTCTGAGAACCTTCATGTTCATTTCTCTTTGTGAGTAATCTTTACCAAGTGAGTCTAGCTCATTGAGAATTTCAATGAATCTTGACTCAAACTTTTTAAAAGTTTCACCAGATTTCATCTTGAAGTTCTCAAACTTTTGAACTGCTATCATGAGTTTGTTTTCCTTGATTTGTTCAGTTCCTTCACAAATCATTTCCAACTTTTCCCATATATCTTTTGCAGTTTTATAGTTTTTGATCTTGCTAAACACAATTTTATCAAGTGAATGATAAATAGTGTTCTTTGCAACATTTTCAAGATTGGACCTTCTTTTGTCATCCTCAGTCCATTCCCTTTTGGGTTTGGGGATAATCTGAGCTAGTCCAGCTGACTGATCAGCTGTAGTGTTAACCTTCACAATAGGTATAGAGCCATCCTCTATGATAGATCACATCTCATCGTTGATTGCAGAAAAATGTGTTTGCATTCTAATTTTCCATTCATCATAGTCCTCAGCAGAGAACATTTGAACTTTGGATTTCACCATCTTAGGAGCCATGCAAGTATGCAGGTGTGATTTTCAAAAACAAAAAAGGATCTAGCTGGGTACTGATCAAAGCAGTGCCAAGTCAACTGCTCTGATACCATTTGTTGGTCCCTTAAAGTGGTCAAGGTCTAGAAAGGGGGGGGGGGTGAATAGACCTTGAGTCCAAAAATAGATTTTCAAACTTTTCAAAAAGGATAGATTCTAGAACCTTACAGTAGCCCTTTTTAAATTTCAAAATAACAAGTCTGCAAGAGTTTTTAGAAACTGGACCACAAAGGTTACAGCTATGGACTTTAAGAAGTCTGAAACTGCAGAGTTTAAAAACTTTGCAAAATAAAATATCAATTGTAGACAAAATATCAGAGGAGTTCTCACAATTAAGATTGTATTGAGAACACTCTAATGTGCAGCGGAATAAAATGAGTGTTAATGAAAAACAATATAAACCAAACTTAACAGTTGAGTGACTTATGAAAGTCTACAGCTGTAGAGTCAGTTTCTCAGGGATAACCACAAAGTCTTATGCAATAGAATTTTCACAAGAATGATGAATGTAACAATAAATTAAATATGCAGAACAAGAATTTAATTGACCGAAAGTAAATAGACTAGATTTATAGTGGTTCAGTGTCTATAAAAAGACCACCTACATCCGCTGTTACACCACTCAGGTGCCAAATTTACTAAGATGTGATCACTTAGATCAATACAAGTAGTCCCCCCTTAGAACTAGGTTCACTCAGATTCCTATTCTAAAAAGAGATTAAACTACCCTATTCACTCAGAATATAACTCACAAAGAGTTTTACAAAACCTCACAAAGAGATATCTACACTAAGTAGAAATAAAACAGGTGAGGGAACAACAACAAAAGGGTTTGATTCTTTCTAAGAAAAATCCTAACCAACTATCCTATGAATCACAAAGAATAAGACAAATAAAGCTCTCTCAGAGTTTTGCTGGCTGTAGACTTGCTTAGGCAGAATGCTTGTATGCTCAGGGTTGTTGTTGTTGCTTCCTCTGAGGACTTCTTCTATTTATAGATTGAGTGGTGTGACTTATCCATTGGGAATTTAAAATTTGAAATTCAGATAAGGCTCCTCTCTCTCCATTTGGCATGTGTGAAATGGTCCTCATCCTTCACACAAGATAGTACTGATTGTCTATTGTCCTTTTCTTTAGAATTCTGGCTGTCTTTCAACTAATCTTCATAATCCTCCAGAATTAAGAAAATATCTTCCACCTAAGTACAGTTTAGTGAGTGCTTGAGAGCTACACTAATAGTGCTTAAGGGTCTTCATTATCTTCAAATAATCTCTAACTTGTACCATCTCTTCAAACAGTTCTTTGCAGCTGTAGAGTCTTCAACCTTGCAGCGGTAGAGTCCTGTCAAATAAGAAAAATCGGTTGTGGAGAAACCTTACAGCTGTAGGATCATGTCTTGGCTGTAGAATGATCAAATATATAGCAGCAGACTTCACTTACAACTATATGTTTCAAACACCAATTTCCTTAGCACAAGTGTTAGATTAATATAAATTAAACACATTGTATTGCACACATCAAAATCTAAACCAAGGTACTTAACAGTCTGGCTCTGTCAACATTCGAGAGACATGTGAAAGGAATGTGGGTCAAGTTTGTTGCCAATCTACTTTAAGTATAAGTGGGAGAAATTATTAGGACATATATAGAACATAGATATGTTGTAGTATACTTAAAAGTAGAGTTTGAGTATAAGTGGGAGATTGTTAGGGTTATACTAGATTGTATGCTTTTACTTTGTATAACTAAATTGAGTCTTGAGCTTTATCTGAAATAAATCTTTTATCAATGTGCTTTAGATAAGATGAATATTATTTATTTATTACAATTCTTTCAAATATAATAGTACAAGTTACATTGTAGATAAATGTGGTGATCCCCGGATAACTCACAGTAAGATCACATTATCAGTGTCTATAAGTACTAACTTCACAACCTAGATGGGATCTGAACACCCCATTGGAAAACGGTTGATGTGTAGATCCCATATTGACTTATCTTGACCAAGGGATTACTGTAGTGCAAAATGATGCATTGAAGAGGACCTACAGAGAGGTAATTCTTCCGTACTGATTTATGGGATGAAGAATTAGACCTCAGTGGTCGTTTATTTCTAAACCTCTATCCATTAAATATGACTGTGTGTAATCCGTGCGTGGCACTTTAATTTGTTATGGGTAGAGAGTCAATGAAATTTAATACTTTGCATCTTGGGCGACACCACTGAGAGCATGACAGTTGCTAAGATTTAATATAGAGGAACGTGTGCTTGGAGAGTCTTGAATGATTAGTCCACTTGGTGGGCTCTAAACGTTCGTCATACTAAGTCTTGCAAGTAGAATTTGTTTCCATTATGATGATAAAAAAGAGGTGTCCTTACTCCAAGGTTAAGATGTTAAATTAATTAAAGCGTTCTGTGGCTTGATTAATTAATGGACAAGCGAATCTTAAACACGTGAAATAATGACGGGGAGCCATATGATTGTAATATTAATCCTATAGTGTATTGAGATTAATGTTAATGAGTTGAATGACATTGAGCTCAACGTTAGAATTCAAGGCCCATTGAGAGGTCCAATCTTAATTCTTCTAAAGGCCCCTCAAGTAGCCCAATTAAATGTTCAACAATGAATAAGGTAATTAAAATAAAAGAAATACTCTGTGCCCAAATATTATTTTTGAAAATTGTATATTTATGGAAAATAGATATGTATTTTGAATACAAGAATATCTAATAAAATCAAGATCTCATTGAATTAAATATGAACTATAATTTTCGAAAATATTAAAATATAAATATATCAATAAAATATTTGATATTCAAGATATTTGGTCTTGAATCCTCATTATAAATATGAGAGGAAACAAGACATCAAGAACATCATTCTTGAGGCATATAATTCTCGAAAATTATATTGTTAAGGGCAACAAATTTTTTTTTTCTTATGTTGAAATTATTCGTGTGGCCTCCTACTAGGTGTACGAGTAAGGACAGGGGAATACTTGAGAAGACCTTTTTGTTGATCAAGTTGATTGTGTGATCCAAACCAAGAGTCTCAAGAAAGGCCTTTTGGGTTGTGCAAGTTGATTTTGTGGATTCAAAGCAAAGGGACTCAAGAAGGACCTTTTGGGCTGCCATTGTTGATCCTACTCTTTTCTAAAGCGTCTCAAGAAAGACCCCCTTTGGTCTCAATAAATTTGTTATGAAGAGGTATAATTCACTTAAACCCTTAGTTCCGCATGTGTACGATTTACGTGTTTTTATACTATCATAATGTTTTGCATGCAAACCCTTTTGTTGGGTGTTCAACTATTTGATTTAAATATGTTTAAATTATGATATTAATTGTATGCTTAAATTTATATTTAGTGCATAACCCGAATAGATCTGATCATCCGTGAAATTCCCTAACAGTTCCGAATAAGTGGCATTAAACCGAGTCAAAGGCGATGTATAGACGATGGCTAATTCTAAAATCAAAACTTATCACCCCTATACGAGGTTGCTAATCTGATGGTTGGGTTTAATTTGTGAATGCTAAGGCATCTCAAAATTTCAAACCTATAACAAGAATTAGTGGAAAGCAAGGCATCTCAAAATTTCAAACCTATAATAAGAATAAGTGAAAGCTCCCAGAATGATAAGGCATCTCAAAATTTCAAAAATGATGTGGCAAAGGATGTGTAAAATTTTGAATATGTAGTGCTAATGGGGACTGGAGGCCCAAAATTGGTACATCACACAGCGAGACACCTGTTAATTCAGTACAGTCAAATTTAATTCGGGCTCAATTGACCTAGATTATTTATATATTTTTTAAAATTATTTTCCTATTTTTCATGCCCGCAACCATATTATCTTTAGACTACAATCATCTTAATTATATAAACATGAATAATCAACTAATCATATATAAACATGCAGTAAACCAATAATTTCAACACCTATAAATAAATACATAAAAGGCGAGAAAAAATATGGTAAACATATTTATTATAAAAATGATGTGGGTTACAACTCTCGTGAATCTCTTGATTCCCATCTCCAAGGACATGAGCTTGATTTGTGGTACCGAGGTCTTGGTGACTTATTCCGAATTTGACCTACAATTTGGTAGTAGGAAGTAGATTGGATCGTTGGTGACTTATTCCATCTAACCTACGATTTGGTAGTAGGGAAGAATTTGACCTACAATTTGATAGTAGGGAGTAGATGGGGTCGTAATAACTTATTCCATATTAAAACTAAATTCTTAAACTCTTATTTACAAGAAATTAGTGACTTGAAAAACAAGGAATTGATATTCTCAAATCGGAGAATAAGGAAAAGATATTCATAAATCTTTGAGATATTATTGTATATTTTATCTTCAAAAGTGTGATTTACATAATATATGACAACGTTAAATTTAACAAAATTTCGGTGCTTACACATGCATATATAGAGTAAATTACACTTTTGGTCGCATGGAATTCACTCTCATGAACTTGGTCCTTTTTTGTTTTAACAAAAAGGGTTCCATAAGAATCTTTTGAACACAAATTCTCATGGAACATAAAAAAATGTGATTTTTTTAATGGATAGAACTAAATATGCAAATAATAGTACCAAAAAAGAATGTGAGACCAAATCTATTGAGCACAAATTTTCATGAGACCAAAAGTGCGATTTACTCTATATATATATATATATATATTGGGCTGATTAATTTAACTCATTGGATTGATAAAATAATGAGGCCCATTTCTTTATGCAAATTGTTGGCAGGCCCAAGTGATAGATAAATTATTGTGCAGATATTTAATTTGAAGGAGTTGTTGACAAAGAACGTGGCAATCATGTTCTCCTCAAACATCTCAACTACCATCCCTATTCCCAATTAATCATATCCACCATCTGCATTCACAACTCCATTGTATAAAATGGAAAGCTCCAATCATAAAGCAGCCGGAACACCGAAATCACAGCAACACCCACCAACAGCCACGAATGGCAGGAATCCGACCTCACTGCCATCTTGCCGGAATCTGCAGCCGCCTGGAAGATCCCCGGAATTGAAGCTGCACTTGCCATCCCAAGCTGTTCGTCGCGCCGGAAAAAGAAGAGGCAGCCATGCCAAGAATTTCTCAGTCGCCGGAGAAAATGGAGAAACCCACTGTCGCCCAGCTCCTGTTTCTCGCCGAAAATGAAGAAGCCCAGGTCTCCACGGCTTCACTCGCAGTAGCTTATTGCCGGAATTAATTAGCCGTCGTCGTTAAAGGAATTCAAAGACGCTGGAAGCCGAGGAACGCCGTCCACCATACCTGAATTTATTTGCACAAGTCCCAGTCCATCTCCTCTCTGCCATTAGAAGTTACCATCCTCTATCCAGAAAGAAGAAAACTTCATCCAGTGAAGAGTTGTCAAAATAAAAGGTAAAACATTTTCACTTCTATGACCCGTGCTTAAATTTTGCCTCGGCCTGTGCTACATTCTACTTAAACCGAACAGTATAATACGAAGAATTAAGCACGCGTAACCAATTTTAGTCACAATCCAAGGTGCATACCGTGCTTGTGTAATTTGATTTTGAACAAGCACGGGATAGAGGTGAAGACACGAATGGTGCTATTTATTTTTCATCCTAGCAGTATAATTTTAATGCCTTGATTCTTGTGCCCTAATTCAAAAAGGTATAAATACCAAATTTCAGATTTTAGAGACACACAAGAATTTCTGCAACTTTCAGCACACAATTACACACACTTAATGGTGTTCGTCACTTTTTTTCTTATTTCTTATCATTTTGGAGCATGAAAAGTGGCTTTAAGCTTGGATTTGACCCTCCAACACTTGCAAGAGACTAACCTTTCTATTTTCCTTGTTTTATTTTTGTTATCATTTAAATTTTGTAAGTGTTGGACAGTATGTTCGTATTTGGCTAGAACACTTTTGTTTAAGTGGTGTTTGTGGGCTATTTTTATTATTGTGTTTAATATTAATTGCAAATGTGTTATTATTGGCCATGATAATGTGTTTATCTATGTTAGTGAGATAAGATTGAAGAATTTATTTCAATATTAGAACCTAAGCATGCTACCTAATTGGTTATTAGTTTGAGAAAAGGATTAATCATAAGTAGGGATTATAATAGTCTTTTATGCTATTGTGGATTGATAATATTTGCTAGGTAGAAATACATGCTTATATTATTCTTTCCTTGAATTAATTGGATTGAAAAATTGATTAATTCTACTTAAGTGTCCAACCCTATAAGGATGAACACAACCATTTGAATGAGTTATTAGCCATAGATGGATATCTAAATATTGCATATGCCTTAGGGCATATTTCTCTATTGATTATTAGTTTACATTAGACTTGATTGATCATTTTGTTGGTTTCTATTTTCTTTAATTATTGCTAGTGACATTTTAGTTGGTAATTGGAAATAGTTTAAGTTCATAACACCCTTCATTAAATGATCTTTTCTAGAAAGAACAAAACCATCCCATAATACTTTTACACTAACCCTTCCTCGTGGGATCGACTCGTATTTACCATCCTACGATTGACACCGTACACTTGCGGTTGTTTAATTTTATGTCTGGAAAAATATCGGAACAATGGTTTGGTTTAATTTGTGACTGCATAGGCGGTCGCTAATCAGGTCAGTTTAGGAACTGCTATCTTAAATGGTCGCTAAAATGATCGAATTTGAGATAGATTTATAAGGCGATACACTACAAAAAACATGTGAATTACAGACAAAAAATTAGCGACCGCCTAATATCGGTAGCTTATTATATAATTAGCGATCGACTAGCGAATGACGTTGACTTTAGGTCAAAAGAGGAAATTTGCGACTACCAACCGATGACGGTCGCTAATATCCAAATAAATTAGCAGCCGCCATAAGACGGTCGCTTAACTTGTGTGGTGACAAATTAGCGACCGACTGAGGTGGTAGCTAAATGCAGAATCCAGAAGCGGGTAGGTGCACAATAATTGCCCGATTCAATATTTACACTCATGGCGGTCGCTAAATAAAAAACTATCACAAAATTACGAATATACAACAACTTCTACTCCTTTCTTTCTTTTTCATTCTCGAAAAACAACCACTCATTCTTCAAAAAACCTCTCAAATATGAAGAATTATTGTTTCAACGTGTTGGTTGCAATCATTCGGGTCTATTGTCACATTGTGCTCATTGCTTAAATTTGACCGTACATTTTTACATTTTTACCGTTTGATTTCTTTTGTTGAATAAAATTTATTTGCTGGATAAAATACATATTAGATAAAGCATATTTTGTGTTAGATTTGTGATAAGTTTAGCATTATTAGTTGTACATTAATTGTTTATGGATATATTCATTTTTATTGGAGATTACTCCCAATTTTGTTAGAATTTTGTTGTCAATTACATATATATTTTCTATATTTAGTGTAATTGATGTACGATTAAAGTGGATTTTTTATTTTAAAAAATTGGATATGCTTGTTTACAGTCAAAACTCTGGCGAATTTTTTTATAATTCTAATGTAATGTAATCTTAATTTGTATAAGAGGGAACTCCCTGATCATTGTTGGAGGTACCAAATGCCTCGTCTGATACAAGGAAATATAAACTCTAAATTTTATGTAAAAATTGATGAATTTATTCAGTTTGTCATTCGTAATTCACATTGCATGGATAGGTATGGCTGGATTAGATGTCCTTGTTCAAGAAAAAAGTGCAATAACAAGAGATTTTTTAGCACTGATGAGGTTAAAACTCATCTTGTAAGGTTCGGTTTTACTCCATATTATTACAGTGGTTTTGTAAGTGCGATCCCCGATAGAATTATATTATTGAAACAGTGGTTGCCTTCTACGATCAGTGGACTGGTGGTGGAGGTGAGAGATTTGAGATTGGTAGTTCGAGCCGTGATCCGCCTACTCCATGCTTTGGGATATTGCAAGATAAGGTAGATGAATTCCAAAGGTATCATACGATAATTGATGAGTCTGGTTTGGGTGGTCACCACACTACCATGGAGGAGGAAACCAAATCCTCGTTTGAAGAAATTTTTTTAGATGCTTAAATCTGTCGATCAGAAGGTTTTTCCTGGTTGTGATACTGAGACTCAATTGTCATTCAACATTAAGATGTTGTCCATCAAAACTGAAGGCAAGGTGAGTTAGAAAGTGTACAATCAGTTTACAAAATTGTTCGGGCCCTACCTAAAGAGAACACATCGCCAGAAAATTTCTATCAAAGTAAGTGGCTCTTGAAGGATATGAGTTTACGATTTGAGAAGATTGATTGTTGCACCAACGGTTGCATGCTGTTTTGGGGGGACGACGAGAGCATTATTCAGTGCAGAATGTGCAGCCACCCTAGGTTCAAACCCTCTAATCGTAGGAAGAAGATAACTTTCAAGTGTATGTATTATCTTCTCATCACTCCTCATCTAGAAAGGTTATATCAGTCAAGTGCCACTGCAAAAGACATGAGATGGCATGCTGAGGAATGTTCTGATCAAATTCTGGAGAGATCCGTCATCCTACAGACTCTAATGAGTGGAGACATCTTGATAGACAATTTTCATATTTTGCGAGTGAGAAAAGAAAAGTGAGGCTTGGTCTGTGCACAGACAGATTTGCTCCATTCGGTATGCACGGGAAGAAGTATTCATTGCGGCCTGTGTTACTGACTCCGTACAATCTACCTTCTTGGTTGTGCATGAAGCCTCAACACATATTTCTCACTGTCTTGGTGCTTGGTCCTCGGAACCCTAACCGTAAACTGGATGTCTACCTTCAGCCACTGATTAGAGAGTTATTATATTTGTGGCATATGGAAGTAGAGACATTACGACGTGTACAGGAAGGAGAACTTCATATTATGGGATGCAATTTTTTGGACCATCAACGACTTTCCAGCATATTCTATGATATCTGATTGGTCAATATCTGAAAAAAAAACATGCCCGTACTGCATGGATGGGTCTTGTACATTTTATCTTCCATTGAGTAGAGAGATATCATGGTTCGATAACCATCAAAAGTTTCTATTTGATGATCATGCCTTCCGGAGGGATAATGTGAAATTTCTAAAGGGTAAACATGTTGTAAAGCATCCAAGGCCACGAGTTTGAACAGGTATATAGATATTGTTTATATTTTAATCACTACTTAATTATGATAAGAGTTTTATCTATTTTGTTTAACCATACACACTTTATGTTAGGAAATTTGTTATTGTATGAGATTACAGTAAATGGCTTGTGGAAAATTACTGAGGGGGGTGCAATGGAGCACACTAAATGGATCCCAGGAGGTTGGAAGAAGAGGAGCATCTTTTGAGACTTGCCTTATTGGAGTAAATTATTGATTAGACACAACTTGGATGTGATGCATATAGAGAAGAATGTGGTTGATAATTTATTCCAAACGATCCTGAATACAGAAGGCAACCAAAGACACTGCAAGATCCACACAAGAGTTTAATCACTTCTGTTCTCGTCCTAGCCTATCTAGTGATCGACGACCGGGTGAGTTTCCACAAGCTAGCTACACAATAACCAAAGTAGATAAGAAAGAATTATTTCAATGGGTGAAGGAACTGCGCTTTCTGAATAGTTACGTGTCGAACATGGGTTGGTCATTTGAGCTAGAAACAGGGAAGATCGCTGCGATGAAGAGTCATGACTGTTGATTACGGTCAGAATTGCATGTTTTTGCATCCATTTCTACATGGCTTTGATGTATTTATGTTCATATTTGACCCTAAAATGCTATACTTTGTGCATTTAACTCTTTTTGGTTAGAAAGTTGTGTTTTGTAGTGAAAACGAGCAAAAATCGGCAAGAGATGAGCAAGTTCGTTAAATTCCAGAAATTGTGAGTTGATCCAATGGAGGCAAATGATATACTATGTCAAAGAGTTCGAAGAGAGGGTCGCAATGCAAAAAGAATAGAGTCAATCGGAGCTCTAGAACTCAAGATATGAAGAAAACGAGGAAGTCGAGGATCGATCGAACAAGTCGAGGCCGAGCTCGAGCTCAGCCAGGCCAGACTCGTGTGACCATGAGCCTGCACTCGTGCAACACATCTCTGGTTCGGACAAGGTTGAGTCACACGAGTGATCACATGAGCTGGACTCGTGCGATGAGGCTCTGGTTCGGGCGATGAAGGCTCGCATTAAGAGAACAAGTGCATCAAGGTGAGGATCACTTGGCTCAAAGGGAGGTTCCACAACCAGAACCTATACCACGTCAATATCAACCTTATCCACCACCAAATCAACCATACTACCTACCTCAATATCCCAACTACCCAAATTACCCAATAAACCAACCATACTATCCACCACCACCACATAACTATCCTTACTATCCATACCCACCACAACCTCAACACCAAAGACCACAAATCGTAAACCCACTGCAAAACAATGAACCATTACTCTGAGACTACTTTGAGCCAAGAGTTAATGAGCATTATGATGGTATTGAGAGACCACCGATTGATGCTGAGAAGTTTGAGCTTAATACTAATCATTTGAAGTTGTTAAAGGAGTCTCCTTTCGAAGGATCAAGTGATCGAGAACATCCAAATGCTCATCTCAATAACTTCATGGAGTTATGTGACACGATCAAGTACAAAGGGATGTCGGATAATGAAAAGAAGCTCCATTTCTTTAATTTTACCTAGACCGGGAGAGCTAAGACATGGATCCGATCTATGAATCCGAAAGTAGCCACATGGGAGGAGTTGAGTTCACAATTTCTCAAGAAATTTTACCCTCCATAAAAAATGTTGAAGGCGAGGGAAGAGATAAAGACTTTTCGATAAAAAACTAGAGAGACAATATCAAGTGCTTGGGAGAGGTACCAAACCTTGTTGTTGGCTTGTCCTCAACATGGTTTGAAGGATGAAGATATACTTTTGACATTCACAATTGGATTGCATGAAGGAGACAAGAATTACTTGAATTCTTGTGCCGGAGGCTCGGTTTGGACTAAGACCGTTCGTCAAGTGAACGAGATCATCGAGAACATAGCTGCAAATGATGCTTTTCAAAGAGAGTCCAATAGTGGAACGGGTGATCGAGTTGCACTTCTCGAGGAAAGATTGACAAATGTGTGTAATTTGGTCTATGGAGGCCAAAACCAAAATCAAGCTCCAGCTCCTATGCAAGTAAGTGTTTTCGAGAGTATTCCTCCTCCTACTACAACTACTCAAGAAGAAGTGAGTTACATGGGTCGTCCTCAATACAACAATTCTTTCCAAAATAATCAAAGGTCATACATTGCTCCACCGTTTAGATAACAAGGAGGTCCGTATCCAAATCAAAGTAACCCTCCTTACAACCCGAATAGGAGGCATGAGAATTTTTCGTATTCTAATCCTAAGGGGGCAATTCAATTGCTACCCGGGATTGATCCGGGATCTAAGCCACCTAATAATGAAGGGAAGGGGAGCATGGATGACACTTTGACATTGATTTTGAAGAAGTTAGACAATTTTGAAGTGGAGTTTAGAAAGATGAATAGTGAAACAAACAAGAGAGTTGATGACTTGTATACTTCACAAGCAAGTCAAATCAAGAGATTGGAATATCAACTCGGGCAAATTGCTTCGTCTTTGAGTCCACAAATCAACAAGGGTAAGTTTCCTTCAACTACCGAAACTAATCCAATAGAGCATATTAATGCTATTTCTACTTGTAATGAGCTGAAGAGTGAGGTGTTGAAAAGAAATGCTATGGAGAATTTTCATTTTGAATTGGTGGAGGAAGTTAAATGTATTAAAGGGAAAGAATATTTTGTGAAGGGTGATGAGAGAGTAATGGGGGTAGTTGAGAGAATGGAGAAAAAGGATAGGAAAGTTGAAGGGGTAGAAAAACTAGGGGGTGAGGAAAGAAAGGTGGAAATTTCGAAAGGAGTGAAAGATAAGCTCGATGATAGATTTAAGAAGTTCTTTGAGATTTTCACAAAGCTATATTTAAAGATGCCTTTTCTAGAAGCTATTGAGGAATTGCCAAATTATACAAAGTTCTTGAGGGATGTTATGGCAAGAAAGATGAAATCTAATGAACCGGAAATGGTCAAGCTTACTCATGGGAGTAGTGAGTTGATACGAAAACATCTACCTCAAAAGCTTAGAGATCCGGGGAGTTTCATTTTGAGCTGCCACATCAAAGGAAGTAAGAAGATGAAGGCCTTGTGTGATTTAGGTGCAAGTGTGAATATGATGCCACTCTCTATTGCTAAGAAGTTGGGCTTACATGAGTTAAGGCCAACAACATTAAATGTGCAATTGGCCGATGGTTCTAAAGTGAAGCCTAGAGGGGTGATAGAAGATGTGGTTGTTCATGTGGGGAAGTTCATTTATCCCATTGATTTTGTTGTGCTTGATATTGAGGAAGATGTTAGAAATCCTATCATTTTTGGGGGACCTTTTCTTGCTACGTCGGATGCCTTGATTAATATCAAGCGAGGAGAGGTTACTCTTGGAATGAATGGTGAAAAAGCTACTTTTTCAATCCATGAAAATTCCGAGAGTTCCCCAAAGAAGATTGAAGGAGAATTGAACAAAGTAATACTAGATGGGATGGAAAGTGATGAAAAGGTAAAAGACAACATTTTTGATCTTAAGAGTGAACTTTGTGTTGATGACCCTTTTGAAAAGAGAAAAAAAGTGAATATAGAAGAAAATAAATTGGTGAAGAAAGGATGTTTTTGGAGAAGGAAATTGAGTGATGTAAGTCACTCAACCCTTATTGATTTGATGTCACTTGAGCTTTATAGCGTTCGGCTAGGGGACGTTAAATCTAAGTGCTAGGTGGGAGGCAACCCACCCTTATATCCTTTTTCGTATTCTTGATTTTATTTTGTTGTTATTGGTTTTGCTTTTTTATTTTAGGGATAGAAGCATGAATGCTATTTTATCCCATGTTATTGTGAATTGATTGCCCTTTGTGGATTTTGTGCTATTATGTGCAAGAATAGATTTGAGGAGCATGTTTTGCTTAAGGTTTTAAGATATTCTTGTTTTAAGAGTTGATATGGAGTGTGCATGGTTTATTGAGCTTGAGTTTCTTGATTAATCACTCTTTCCAAACTTTATTAGGATTCTTGATCCGAAAAAGTTTAGGGGGGTGTGTTTCATGATTAATTTTTCGATTAATTGCTCATTTTCATGATTAATTTGATTATGTTCAATGACCATTAATGTTTTATGAGGAGTTTGAAGTTGTGTTGTGTAGGAAAATGGAAGAAAATTGCTTGAAAAATGTGTACAAGGAGAAAAAATTCGAAATGGTGCAAAAAGGCTCGGATTCGTGCACCCACAGGCCAAGATTCGTGCACCCAGCAGCTTCGTTTCGTGCGGTGGCTCGCTGGTTCGGGCGATAATGGTCCACACGAATGCAAGAAGGAGCTCGCACGAGTCCGGTTCGTGTGGTCATAGGCACCGATTCGTGTGGTGCCTTGCTAAATTCGATTTTGATCACCTTTTGGTCCAACTTTGACCACACTTCCCTAGGTTTGTCCACTCACTCTTTGTCCTCATTTCCCACTTATTCCACACACAAACACACACTTCTCTCTTCACTCTTGCACTCCATACTCTCTCAAAACCAAGAAGAGGAAAGTTGGAGAAAATTTCCATATCTCAATCTCTACATTTCTTTTCATCAATTCCTTCCAAAGGTATGTTCTTCTAACACTCCTCATTCTATTTCTTGCAATATAATTGGAATTCCATGGTAGCATTGTCTAGAATGAGAAATTCAATTTTTAGGGATTCTTGAACTTAAATTTGGGATTTTTTTATTCTAGCTTAATTTTGAGCAATTGATGATGAAATAATGCTACATTGTTGATGGATAATTCATGGGAACCCAATTGCATGCTAATTTTGTGAATTTTGGACTTAATTGAGGATTGAATTTTTGGGAATTTTATACTAAAATTGAATTGTCAAGATGTTGTTGTGCTATTTGTCAATGGGTTTGACTATATTGATGCTAGGTTGAGTTAATGATGTTGATTCACCTATGATTTTTGCTTATTTGAGGTTTCATTGATATATGACATTGGCATGACTATAAGTTGCATGATTCCCTTGATTCTAGAATTAGACCTATTATGTTCAATCTATTCTACTTAGTGAATGTAGTTGATAATGAATTGAGTGTATTGTTCTTCCTTTACTCATGTATCGAATTCTTCTAGGAAGTGTGATGTTTGAGCTTATTTTTCATATATCTTGCTCATGCTTTAAATTTGTAGGATATGTCTAAGAGAGACAAAGGAAAGAACAAGGCTTCGAGCTCAAAACCTAATAAAGGATGGAATGATCCAATATGGGAAGAAGAGTGTCTAAAATAGTGTGGAGAATCACCTACCCACTATGGATTGTTCTTTAAGGAGAAAAGGAGCTACTTTATGAAATTTGCTCAAGTTTGTGGTATAGATTTCCAAGCGGGGAGATATTATGATAAGAGTTCCTTAGAAGAGTGTAACTTTGGGAATGATATTGAAGATTTGTTCGCTAACATTGGATGGAGCGGTTTGCTTAATCTTCCACATTTCGCCTCATGTAAGGAATTAAACATTGAATTCTTGAGCACGCTTGAAGTACGAGAGGTGGATGGAGTTCCTATTCGAGCAAAATTTTGGATAAACAATGAAAGCTATGTCATGACAACAGATCAAATCAATGAGATTTTTGGGTGTGAAGAAAATGTTGAGAAAGGAAATTTCTATGTATGGGAAAAGTTTTCTAGAGCTCAAGAAATATGGAGAAGGATTAGTGATGATGAGAACTTCAATCCTCAATTTTCTAAGTCCTCTAGTCTTGTTAATCCTATATTTTATTGTGCTCACCGGATCATAGCAAACACTGTCTTTGCTAGAATCGAGCCGAACAGGGTGAGAAGTGATTACTTGTATATCTTACATTCGATTGAGAATACAAGATCTTGAATATCTTGAATATCTAATATTTCAAATCTTGATTATCATGAATATCAAATATTCTAATCTTGATAATCTTGAATACTAAATATTCAATTCTTGATATTCTTTTTCTTTATGTAATTTTTGAAATTTTTACACCATTTATTTAATTCAATGAGATCTTGATTTTATTAGATATTCTTGTATTCAAGATACATATCTATTTTTCATAAAATCTCTTATTAAAATTAATACTGATAATTTCCGAAAAAATCATTTAATTGGGCCCAAAAAAATTCTTTTATTTTTAATCACCTTGTCAATTGTAGGACATTTAATTGGGCTACTTGAGGGGCCTTTAGGAGAATTAAGATTGGACCTTGTAATGGGCCTTGAATTCTAACATTGAGCCCACTGTCATTCAACCCATTAATATTAATCTCACTCCACTATAGGATTAATGTTGCACTATCCATCTTAACCCATTTTACAATCATATGGCTCCTGGTCATTATTTCCCGTATTTAAGATTCTCTTGTCCGTTAATTAATCAAGCCACTGAACGCTTTAATTAATTTAACATTTTAACCTTGGAGTAAGGACAACTCTTCTTTATCATCATACCGGAAACAAATTCCACTTGCAAGATTTAGTACGACGAACTTTTAGAGCCCACCAAGGGGACTAATCATGCAAGACTCTCCAAGCACACGTTCCTCTATATTAAATATTTGCAACTGTCGTATTTTCAATGGCGTCACCCAAGATGCAAAGTATTGAGTCTT